>JAVTVY010051617.1:0-27012 GCA_036873755.1 Hanleya hanleyi | reverse complement strand
GTACATTTTGTATTTATTTATTGAGTTATTTATAAGAAGATTTCATGCCAAGTCTGTATGACCATAGGATAGATTGTATTTAAATATTAATATGTTAATTTAGCTGTGCAATAAGTCTATGCATATTGGTAATCCAGTTGTACAAGTGATCTGTTGTCGCCTGACCCCGTTACAGAAGGAGCTCTATCAGCGGTTCGTGACGTCTAAGGCTGCAGAATGTCTTCTGGGCACCAGTGGCAAGGTCTCTCTCAGCTCACTTTCTTCAATCACACAACTGAAAAAACTCTGTAATCGTAAGTCTTTATTCACCAGACACAGTTTTATTACACTACAGACCATTATGATGAATAAAATAAATTTCTAGCTTCAGAAGTCTATTTATCGCTGATGGCAAAAGCAATTTTCTTAGTTTAACCATTTGACTGCACAGAGGTGAAAGGTCAACTTTACGATGGCCATGAAATGCGGCCAGCTCAACCTGTGCACCTGGTGGATGTGCAGGGCGGGGTCATATGTGTTCCTGTGGACACATTATCTGACGTTATTTCGAGCAAGTGCCTGTGAATCTGGTGATTGATTTTATTCAGCCTTAGCTTGTGAAATTAATCTGTATGTTACTGTATGTTACTTAATTAGCAACAGGAACTTGATAATGTGATTTGTAGCACTGTAATATCACTTGTCTTTATTGCACCATGTAAGCGCCTTGTCTGTGTCTTGTGTGCTGTCCTCCATGTTTTATAGGGTGGATGGTTCCATGCTGCTTCAAAGATACGCAACTTTGCTGGGTGGTGAATTAGTTGGCTCATCACGATATGACTGAAATAATGTTGAAAGACGTTAAATCCTATTCACTCACTCCTTATTCAATTTAAGTTAAATCCATTTCTGTAGTACTATTAAAGTATCCTGTTTTCTGGTTTTTCCTTCTGAGTCAAATAATAATTTACCTGATGTATGACAAATGTACAGAAGGAGCGGATGGTTTGTGTATTTGTTTGTGCATTTGTAGATCTTGCTCTGATCTATGACAAGTGTACAGAAGGAGCAAATGGTGTGTGTATTTGTGTATTTGTAGATCCTGATCTGATCTATGATAAGTGTACAGAAGGAGCAGATGGTTTTTGTATTTGTTTGTGTATTTGTAGATCCTGATCTGATCTAAGACAAGTGTACAGAAGGAGCAGATGGTTTGTGTATTTGTTTGTGTATTTGTAGATCCTGATCTGATCTATGACAAGTGTACAGAAGGAGCGAATGGTTTGTGTATTTGTTTGTGTATTTGTAGATCCTGATCTGATCTATGACAAGTGTACAGAAGGAGCAGATGGTTCGTGTATTTGTGTATTTTTATATCCTGATCTGAACTATGACAAGTGTACAGAAGGAATGGAATTTTTGTGTATTTGTTTGTGTATTTTTAGACCCTGATCTGATCTATGACAAGTGTAGAGAAGGAGCGGATGGTTTTTGTGGGGCTCTGGACCTTTTCCCCAAGGGATACAATCCCAAGACTGTCCGACCAGAATTCTCAGGTAGATTTTTCAGTTAGATTGTTCCACGGCGATACAACCCTACAGCTAAAACTGTGCTTGTGACTATTTGTCCTTGGTCACCACTCGTATAATTTAAGACAATGCCCGCTGGTGATATGTTCTGCACATTCAAGCATAACTTGATGGCCTTCATACTGCCAATGGAGAAGCTAATATACTTCAATCATATCTCCTCTGGCCCTTCTATGGGTGCACTCCACACGGTTTCGCACAAAGTGGTCCCTCCCTAATTTCATAAGGAAGGTCGCCCGTTTTTGACAGCATGGTAATTCTTCCTGCCTTTCTACTAACTGATATCTATAGTATCACTCTGCTAAACGTAACTATTTCTCCAAACGAGGATATAACAATTGCTTGTTGATCGTTGACCTACATGCCACTACAGAGTTGATCGTGTCCGGAAATGAATACCTGGCAGGCCAAAATCCGCACTTTTTCGGGGAGTGAAAATGTTGATCCCTTTATGGCGATAAAATTGTGCAAAAAACGAGTAGGTCGACCCCCCCCCATGTTTTTTTTTGCCATTTTAAATTGTCCGTTGGATGGGAAACACTTTAACATGCATAAAAAGAAAATCATTTTGTATGTTTTCTCTAGGTTGTGAGTGAAATTTGACACATTTTCATACATTTATGGAATTTTTCAGAAAAGTTGAAGAAGGTTTAAGGAGGATTGCATGCCTTTCATTTTCAATTTCAATAGCTAAATTGTCTCCTGAAATAATGTCATGAGTGCCCATTTAGAAAATTTTACAGGATTTTTGTTAAAGATTTTACATCTATTTACGGCCGAAGACTCGAACCCTTGCCTGCATTTAGCTACACATCATTTAGGCGTGGAGCGCACCCTATACGATAGTGTGTACAGTCGCAAATTCCTCAACCATTCCTCATATATGGTAAGTCATGCAGGCTTGTCACAGATTTTGTAACTTGTCCTTGAACATTTTCCGAAGATGTAATGTTCTTCTTAGTAGATGACTGTGCCTGTGCCTGTGCCTGTGCCTGTGCCTGTGCCTGTGCCTGTGCCTGTGCCTGTGCATACTCACAATTGTGCCTGGACAGAATTATGTTCAAGCCTTGTTCTTGGGAAATGATTGTATTGGAATGTGACAGTAATGTCTTTGAATTCAGGGAAGTTCCTGGTATTGGACTACCTGCTGGCCATGGTGAAATCACAGACAGATGACAAGGTGATCCTGGTCTCCAACTACACTCAGACCCTCGACCTCTTTGAGAAACTCTGTGAGCAACGAAGGTTAGTCTCTCCCAGAATTGTTACAGTACGGTAATTCCTCTAATAAATCGATGACCGGAAGTGATATTTGAGGTATTAAAAATGAGGGGTAATCGATTTATTGCAACTGAGTGGAAGCAGTGATTCAAGAAGTCGGAGAAATGAATCTTGGATCATCAAGTGCCCAGTTTCCGATACCAAGACTTGTGACAACCATGTCACTACTTTCATTAAAAAATACTGAATCATAATCAAACTGATGTCACGGCCTTTGTCGTTTTCAAAAGGGCATGATATTGTCATGGTTCGCTGCTGTATTTTCAGAGTTTGGTTATTTAAAAATGCAGACTAAAGGGGAAGTCAAATGGTATATGGTGACTTTCAGGAGAAGAAAGTAGTACTCACAATTCTGAGTAAGATGCTGTTTATCAAACGGTTGCTGAGAAACTGGAGTTTGAAGGAGAATTTATGCAATTGAGATTTTGTGATGTCACCAAGTGAACTCCTGATAATGAGCTAAATTTATGCTAGTATATTCACAGATCTAGAAGTCTAATCTCTTTCAAATTTATAATATTGATTATTTATAGCATTATTCATACTGTATGACATTGTTTTTGGAATTTTTTTTTAGACATATAGCAACCAGTTACTAAGGGCTTTATTTCACAAGTTATGAAATTTTAATTACTGAATATTCAGTGACAATGGTCTATGCTATTCATATTCATTAAAAATATCACTTTTAGCATTTAATTTCCTCTGATAAAAGTGATCTCCAATAATCTGCAAACACAATATTATTGGAATACAGAAGAATCAGAATCATGTGTATCTTAGAAAAGAAAATATACCTTTATTTGTCTATCTAATTCTCTAATTCACATTTACATACCAAATTTGTACCAGACCCCAATCTCAGCAGCAAGTTGAGATATTTTCATGAAATAAACTTTTAAATTTTCAGAACAAAATAGAGCAACAGCAGTTCTCTTTCCATAAGTTTTAATTTTCCATCCAGGTTCCCGTTTAATGCCATACAGTTTTAAATATTCACTGTTACAATAAATTTAACATAAAAAGTGACAGATTTCTGGACCATTTGAGATAACTTTGTTTCATTTGATGTAGAATCTTTGTTTACTAATGTGCCACTGACAAAAGTCATAAATGTTATTGTTGACCGTATTTACAAGAAGAAACTGATAACAACAAGTCTCTGTAAGTACACTCTGAGAAAGTTGATAAGGGATACATGTCAAAGGACTCATTTTTCATGCAGTGGGAATTTGTATCAACAGTTTGATGGGGTTTCTATGGGTTCTTCATTAGGCCCCGTCTTAGCCAATATAATTATGACAGAACTTGAGCAGACCATAATTGATGACCTTGTGTCTAAAGATGTCATAAAATTCTATGCACGTTTTGTCGATGACACTCTAGTCCTAGCAAAGCCGACAGACTTCTCATTAATCTTAAATAAGCTAAATTCATTCCACAAACAACTTAAATTCACTTTTGATGAGTTTGTTGGTTCTGAAGACATACACTTTTTGGATATCACTATATCAAATTCTGGTACTACAGTTTACCGAAAACCCACTCACACTGGCCAGTACATTCATGCGGATAGTTTTGAGCCTTGGTCAAGAAGAACAGCCTGGGTTAGATCACTTGTTTTCAGAGCACATAAGATTTGTGGCAGTCCTATTAACCTAATAAGGGAATTGTCTATCATTAGGAAATTTATGTCTTGGAATGGATTCTCCAGACATACCGCCAGAAAGTTAGTGGATAATTTAACAAGCAAATACAGCTTACCGAAAGTAGCTACCAGGTCTACCAATGATGAAAATATGCCCAAAATATGGATAAGACTACCGTATATCGGTCGGGAAGGTGAA
The DNA here is from genome assembly GCA_036873755.1 of Hanleya hanleyi. Lineage (NCBI taxonomy): Eukaryota > Metazoa > Mollusca > Polyplacophora > Lepidopleurida > Hanleyidae > Hanleya > Hanleya hanleyi. The sequence goes on along the minus strand of JAVTVY010051617.1, from coordinate 22,316 downwards.
AGAATATTTCGACAATGCCTCAAGAAAATCAGAAAATATACTCTGGGAAGGGCGCGTTACATTGTTTTATGGGAGACAAAGAAAACAAATTTCTTTGTCAACAACAAGGACCCCACCCCAACAACATATAGAAGCTCTATTATATATAGTTTTTCATGTCCAGGATGTGAATCAGAGTACATCGGCAAAACAGACAGATGTTTTATTGCGCGCCTGAAAGAACATGCTTCTTCCAAATCCGAGGTGTTTAACCATGTAAGCCAGTGCGACAATTTTAGTTACATTCATCAAATGTTTGATTTAGCAAATGGCTCTTTTGACGATGACCCGATCTCTTTGTTGTCTCTTATAGAATCAAACACTAAAATTATTGATACAGCAGCTCACTGGTCTCGAGTGTTATTCAAGGAAGCCTTAGCCATACGCCGGCACAAACCAATTTTAAACCAAGGTTTGAAAGCATCAAAGGATTTAAAATTATTTCGGTAATATCATTTATAGATTAACCAGTTTTCATAAATTAGACTCTGTATCGTTTCATAATTGTATATTGCCGTGCAAGTTACAACATTTGTAGATTCCCATCAATTCTAATGTGGATTGCCAAGAGAATTATACCTATATTATCTTAAGATGACAGTCCTTATCTGAACATGACATGTAGAAATATTCAATGTAGATATATACGCGCTATATCACCATACTTTATTCATTGTGTATTGTTGTCATCAATTAGATTGTGTATTGTATCACCTGTAATCACAACATTTGTATATTGCTATCTCTTAACATTTAATGTCTACAACAATTTTCTGAAAATGACATTTTAATATCTGTCCAATCTGACTGACATTACTGGCTTACCCATTCATATATGTGTATTGGCTAAGATCACATTATACCTTGTATATATACTGTACGTATAGAGCTGTTTGTAACTTTGTTCACTGCTGAAGAGGCTATAACTAATAGCGAAATATACAGAATGAAATTGTCATCCCTACTCGGAGTTGCTTTTCTTCTCTATTATGAGATAACTTGAATCACAATTCGAGAGGATGGAAAACAACTTCCCTTGAAGATGACCGTCTGAACTATGTTAACTAGCAATCACTCTCATTTCTCAAATCAGTCTTTTAGACATTGCCTCCAGAGCTTTTTTTAGCTCTGGGCTGTTCCAAACGTTTGTGCTTGAGGCACTTTATATATTTGGCATGTGGGTTGTTACCTCATTACATGTTTATAACACTGGGCATATGGTAAAAAGTTACAGAGTTGTGGGTGTCAGAAAACAATGCCTTCTGTGACCAACTTTTACAGTTTTTGTCCTCCGCCACGAAGTGGTGGGAGGACTTGGAAATGCTAGCCGTCCGTCCGTCCTTCCGTCCGTCCCTCCGTCCGTCCTTCCGTCCGTCCCTCCGTCCGTCCGTCCGTCCCACATCTTGTGAACGCGATATCTTGAGAACAATTCGACCAATCGACTTCAAACTTGAGAAGGTGCTTCACATCCGTTAGACCGCCATTGGTATTGATTTTCACTGAGGTACGTAATCCAAGATGGCCGCCATCGACCATATTGGATTCTGTCCGTCCCACATCTTGTGAACGCGATATCTCAAGAACAATTTGACCGATTGACTTCAAAATTGAGAAGGTGCTTCACATCAGTTAGACGGCCATTGGTATTGATTTTCACTGAAGTACGTAATCCAAGATGGCCGCCATCGACCATATTGGATTCTGTTCGTCCCACATCTTGTGAACGCGATATCTCAAGAACATTTCCACCAATCAACTTCAAGCTTGGGAATGTTCTTCACATCAGTCAGACGGCCATTGGTATTGATTTTCACTGAGGTACGTAATCCAAGATGGCTGCCATTGACCATATTGGATTCCATCCGTCCCAGATCTTGTGAACACGATATCTCGAGAACAGTTCAACTAATCGACTTCAAACTTGGGAAGGTTCTTCACATCAGTTAGACGGCCATTGGTATTTATTTTCACTCAGGTACGTAATCCAAGATGGCTGCCATTGACCATATTGGATTCTGTCCATCCCACATCTTGTGAACGCAACGCGACATCTCGACATCTCGACAACAGTTTGACCAATCCACTTCAAACTTGAGAATGTGCTTCGCATCAGTTAAACGGCCATTGGTTTTGATTTTCACTGAGATACGTAATCCAAGATGGCTGCCATGGACCATATTGGATTCACTCCGTTCCACATCTTGTTAACACGATATCTCAAAAACAAATCAACCAATCGACTTCAAACTAGGGAAGGTTTTTCACATCAGTTAGACGGCCATTGGTATTGGTTTTCACTGAGGTACATAATCCAAGATGGCTGCCATTGACCATATTGGATTCTGTCCATCCCACATCTTGTGAACGCGATATCTCGAGAACAGTTCGACCAATCGACTTCAAACTTGAGAATGTGCTTCACATCAATTAGACGGCCATTGGTATTGATTTTCACTGAGGTACAAATCCAAGATGGCTGCCATTGACGATATTGGATTTCATCCATCTCGGATCTTGTGAACGTGATATCTCGACAACAATTTGACCAATCAACTTCAAACTCGAGATGGTGCTTCACATCAGTTAGACAGCGATTGGTATTGATTTTCATTGAGGTATGTAATCCAAGATGGCTGCCATTGACCATCTTGGATTTCACTCACCCATATTGTACCCATCTGTGTTGTGAACGTGATATCTTGATCTATTCCACTCATCGATTTATAAACCTCACCATCCACAAATCCATATACAACTACAGACTTACATTCCAGTGTTACACTACCCATTACTGCTTCCCAAACCTCCTCAAATTGTCTCAACAATTCCAGATGAACATCTCTTTCCACATACACATATCAACTTTCCAAGTTATATTTAAGGAGATATTGGAAGCGTATATGCTGTATGCTCTCAAACAGGCTACTTGGCGGAGGACCTGCTAGCTACTCAGCTTGTCAGCTCTTGTTTTTCAACTATCAAGCCATGTCTCTCATAGGTTCTAGAGTAAGATGGGCTGTTTAATTAGCTGTTGTACGATGATTAGATTAAAGCCTCATGAAAATCCCTCTTGAGGACCATCACAGGACTTGCTATTGGCTTCCTAATATACCTTACCAAATTTGTAGGGCTTGAAAACAGTTCGTCGAGCTCCAGAACCTTGCATATTGATCTGTATTTTACTATCAGTTTTGAGGTCGAAGGGGAGATAACTCACAAGGAATTTATCAAGCACAATTGACAGATGAAGCAAAATCAGTGAAAAAGCATCCATAGTTGCTGACCAATCGGTCTAGAAGAGAAACACTTCATTGCTAACTACCACTTTCAATTTTGTATTGCAGATACATTTATGTGAGACTGGATGGCACAATGACTATCAAGAAACGAGCTAAAGTTGTAGAAAGATTCAATGATCCCACAGTAAGATTGGCGTATACTAAACGTTCACCTTGTATTTCTATATGCTTCATAGCTAGGACTGGCGTTCAGTTAACTTCTTTCAAAATTGAATTTAAAGACTATTGAATTAAAATTTGAGACACATATAGTTAGTATTATATGACGGGCACCCAGATGGACAGACATTTCTCGTATAAGTATGTGCATAATATTGTTAACAATGAAATACAATGGAAAACTCACAGATACTGTGGAGCTTGGAAATATCAGTGATGGGCTCCGCTTACTTTGCAGAGTGAATAACAAATTGAAATCCACAAAATTATCAGACATGATGTTAATATTCAAAATTTTAGGCCGTACAAAGTTAGGGTCTTGTTTCTCATGTTTCTCATATTTTCAAAAGGATGCGGCGGACGTTTTTTATTTTATTATTATTTAAATTTTTTGCACTGATGCGGGCGGGTTTTTTTTTTTTTTTTTTTTTTTTCTTAGTTGCTCTGAAATCATGGTAGAATTCTGTGTTAAGAAAATTCCTATTGACTGTATTTAGGCTTACAAATATCATGAACCTTGATCTCCAACTGGACTTTGTTGCTTCGTATTAACAACAGGAGAAGATAGATTCTTGGAAGTTTACACTCATATGTGATCACCATACACAAAGGAACATTGACATCTATGCACAAAGACAGGTTTCAGTTCACTGTCCTGTCTTAAGTTACACATATAGGGCATAATAAAATCCTGCTAGAACGGAGTTTAATATTAAAATAAGCCAGTGTAAATCTTCAAGCAAGGAAGTAAAGAAAAACTTGTTCTCTACTTGAAAGAAAACTTTATTCATTCCTTCTGAGACCATGACTGTGGCATGTCTTAACAGCTGCAACAAATTAAATTCCATATGAACTGTGTTGTCACATGACTGTTTGGTCGCTTTACATCATATACTTCTCTGGTAATACAATTTTTTTTTCCTGGGCTTATTTTAGGATATTAAATGCATTTAGCTGGGGGTGGGCTGTTGTTAGTGTTACTACATCATCCAATGACTCCTCTGAACTGATTCTAAAATGCAGAAAATGACCAAACAGTACCACACTTTCTCCGACAGAAAACTGAAGGGATATGGGGTCCCCATCCTATTTATGTTTCCCAATAAAGCAGTACAGGTTTGCTATGTCTTCCATTTCCAGGCCATTTGGGTCTTCTATCAGTCCATTGAACACATTGAGTAACATATTACTCTCATCCACCTTTAAAATTGTCCATTCGTTCAATATACGGACGGAGAGGTCTTGTCTTCTCGACAATGCATGTCAATATCAACATTATGAGCAATTTGCAACAGATAATGTGGGTTCAAAGCATGCATGGGAATGAAATTCCATGAAGTCCCAGCATCAAGAATGATGAATGGATTGAAAACCATAACCGCACATGGAATCAAACTTTTAGATAGAAATACTTGATTAGAAAAATATGTTCCTTGCTCAAATAGAATATATAAATCACATGTATATGTTAGACACATTGATAAAAATTATTTTTAGAATTTGACAAGGCACGATTTATTCAGGAAACCGCAGGTTCTTACTTTATGTGTATCAATCTGTGTTTGTTCTATTTACGACCCTACACTTTCCAAGTTCAAGGAAGGTAACTTTAAATGAAACATAGACAAGCTGAGAAAAAGTGTACTGAGTTAGCGCATATACAGACATAGCTCATTCTGTTGTGGTCAAAAGAGTGATTTTGGTGGTCTTTCCGGAACGACAGTTAGGAAATATCTCGTGAAATTAATTCTGGAATCATTCCTTGGTTAAACCGAAGCATTTCCAGTCCATAAAAATAAATTAACACATCAGATAAAAAAAGAGTGGTTTTTACCCCTCGGCCAACTTTGGCCTAGGGGTATTGTCGTCATCATGTACGGCTGTCCGTCCGTCCGTCCGTTACCGCGATATCTACAGAACCGTTTCATGCATGGCAACCAAACTTGTTACATCTATTTATCTTCACGTAAATCAGAAGCCTATCGAAAATGAGTCATCTCGGACAATATTTTGCAGAGTTATGCTCCTTTTTACAAATAAAAATCCATTTATGATTTATTGTGATAATTTCAGAACCGTTCCATATACAACATCCTAACGTGATACAGTTGTTTCTCTTGACCTGAACTAGATGCCTATCGAAAATGAGTCGTCAGAAAGTATTTTGCAGAGTTATGCCCCTTGTCTAATAAAATCCACTAATTCCTATGTTAAGTTTGCATATAATTTCTATATCATGTTTGTATACTATCACATTTATTTATTGATTGGATGACTGATTTATTGATTTATTCTCTTACACAATGCGAAGAATGCCTGCAAATCTGTTTTGATCTTTTTCCATTAAAGTTCCATTAACAGTTATTCATCCCTCCCAAAAAATGGACTGCTAACCATTCCCCCACCTGATTGATCTTATTCTACTAATATGATTCACTCATCTTGTTCCACTAACAAGTTTTTTTATCAGTAATTATAATAAACAAAATTTATTCACAACATGATTTGTAGTTTTACTTTTTTGTTTTGCTAACAACCTAACCTAACAACACTTTTTAGTTGCCACACGTCATTTTATATTCCCACCGCTTAAATGTTTCCCCAAATTTGGCTCTCTTCTAATGATTTCCATTTCAGCAATTTTAGTTGTGTTTACCAAGATATGACAAACGTAATACCTATAGTGTATGTTCCTACGAAGTAGGCTACAGATCGCAAATTGTCCGGTAATGAGTGAGTGAGTCAGTCCATCCGAATCCTTTCGTCGGCAAAATAAGGAGAACCGTTGACATTAGAACCTTGATTTTTGGCATGAACGTGCATTAGGGCATTGTTACCAGCAAGTTCTGATCTGAAATAATTCTGATTAAAATTAGATTTATAATTAACACTTCAGTATATTGTTATAAATGCATACCATCCATGTGGCCTTTAACAGTATCATGTTCCTTTTATGACCATGAAGCCATGGGACCTCCTTATCAGTGGATTTAAAAGTCATTAAGGCTTGTCCTTGGAACAAACACAGAGAGAGGCTCCATACCAGCCTTGTGGTTTTTAACAGTGATTTATATCCAAGCCCACTGAGATAAGGCCGGTTTCTACTCTGCTGCTTGTCACATCAAGTTACAGTGGTCGGTGTCCTGTATAGCAGATATAGTATATTATTGCATGCCTGTCCACTACCCTGGAACATTTCCTAGCTTAGACATTAAACAGCCCCATAAACTTGCCATCAAATGGGATAAGGCTGGGAGTACAAGAATGTGCGGTGTATTTTCTGTGGACTGTGTAGGCTGTACAGTCTGAATGAAGACAGCCTAGCAGAATTAGTTAAAGCTAGGTGGTTTAACGTTTATCAATGAAGAAAATCATCGATCAACCGCCATAGAATATAATGTGAAACAAGAAAACCGGAATAGTACATTCATCAGATTGCCAATGCCCAAAATGTGTTGTCTCATATATCTAGATAACAACGTGATGTAGAGACGCTATTTATTCGTCTTTGTACCGGTTATGCTCAGGAGAATGACATAGAATCATTATTATCTTGTGCATAGAAGGTGTTGGTCTGAGTTGAATTACCGTAAACTACATAAATGCTACCTTTCTACTATAGTACTATATATAAAAATTTGTTGTATTGTTGGGAAAATAATGTGATTCAAAAAGTTGTTTTGATCCTGTACAAGGGCACTGAAAACCATTAAAGAGATGTAAATGTATTTTCACACGTAAAGCTTGAAATCTACTGAACCTATATTATTCAATCTGTTTCCTTTAATTAAAAAATTGTAAAATTAAATCGGCGAGTGTTATTTATTTTGGAATAAAGGCGCATTAGGAGACTGTTACCAACAAGTTCTGAGCTGACCAACTTTTGATGAAAATTTCTGGTGATTTTTGATGAAAATCACTGGCGATTCTGACTTGGGCGGTGCCCATCTTAATATAGGCAGGATTTCAACTGGGGGTGGGGATTTCCAAGAGTTCAGTTCGCGTTCGAGTCCTAATGCCTACTGTACTTCGTAGGTCCTGTGACGTTAGTCACACTGCCATGTATTTATTCCAGAAACAAATTAATTTAAGGGGAGGAAAACTTTTTTTTTTCAAAGAAAGTACACTTACAATACCAGGGGTATATATTTCTTCCCACAAGCCAATCAATTGGTAGAGACAACCTTACATTATAACAGCTGGGGTTCAGAGCTGAGGGGTTTCGATAGCGCAGCTTCATGTAGAATCACTGATTATTATTTTCTCAAAAATTTGAATAAAAAGGGTCGAGCAGCAAGGAAAATTTCCATGTGGCAGAACTTGAGAAACAAGACATTAACTTTGAATGGCCGTACATAACTTTAAAAATCCCAGTACAAATTGTCATTGTAGGACTTGTTTCATGTACTGAGGTTCAGTAGCATAGAGTTACATCATAATCTATTGATGTTCTCACAGAAAAATGTCAAAAAGCCGTTTTAGATCCTCAAGGAATGAATACATTATGACGTCACTCTTTGCATTGAGCCTCTATACATAGAAAAATTACTGTGGCAGTTTATACAGTGGGAATTGAACATTATCTAAAATATATATATATTTTTTTCATAATATTAAAATTAGATGACTCGTAGACTTCAGCATGCAGTGAAAGGTGAAATACTGCTGGGAGATGTCTAAAAACTTTCATATTTGTTAAACTTTGACAAATTGTTTGATTTGTTCTAATGTGAACTCCCCTACTGTATTTCTCTCAACAGAGTTCCGATTTTATATTCATGTTGAGTAGTAAGGCTGGTGGATGTGGCCTCAATTTGATAGGAGCCAATCGTCTGGTGATGTTTGACCCTGACTGGAATCCAGCCAATGATGAACAGGCTATGGCCAGATGTTGGAGAGATGGACAGAAGAAACAGTGCTATATCTACCGATTGATTGCTGTGAGTAATACAATGGGTCTGGTTGGAATGGACTGATTGGTGCGAGTAGAGAACTTGATCAGGTTGGAATATAGTGATTGCTGTGAGTAGTAAAATTTGTCAGGTTGGAATAGATTGATTGCTTGCAAATAGTACAATGGGTCAGGTTGGAATAGATTGATAACTGTGAGTAGTATATTGTGTTAGGTTGGAATAGATTGATTGCGTTGAGAAGTACAATGTTTCACATTGGAATAGATTGGTTGTTGTGAGTAGTACAATGGATCAAGTTGGAATAGATTGATGATTGTGAGTGGTACAATGGGTCAGGTTGGAATAAATTGATCACTGCGAGTAGTACAATGTGTCAGGTTGAAATAGATTAATTGCTGTGAGAAGTACAATGTTCCAGGTTGGAATAGATTGATTGTTGTGAGTAGTACAATGGGTCAAGTTGGAATAGATTGATTGTTGTGAGTAGTACACTGTGTCAGGTTGGAATAGATTGATTACTGTGAGTAGTACAATGGGTCAAGTTGGAATAGATTGATTGTTGTGAGTAGTTCAATGGGTCAGGTTGGAATAGATTGATTGTTGTGAGTAGTACAATGGGTCAGGTTGAAATACGTTGATTGCTGTAAGTAATACAATGGGTCAGGTTGGAATAGATTGATTGCTGTGAGTAGTATGAGTCCGGTTGAAATAGTGATTGCTGTGAGTAGTACTTTGGGTCAGATTGAAATAAATTGATTGCTGTGAGTAGTACAATGGGTCAGGTTGGAATAGATTGATTGCTGTGCATAGTACAATGGGTCAATTTGAAATAGATTGATTGTTGTGAGTAGTACAATGGGTCAGGTTGGAATAGATTGATTACTGCGAGTAGTACAATGCGTCAGGTTGGAATAGATTAATTGATGTGAGAAGTACAATGTTCCAGGTTGGAATAGATTGATTGTTGTGAGTAGTACAATGGGTCAAGTTGGAATAGATTGATTGTTGTGAGTAGTACAATGGGTCAGGTTGGAAGAGATTGATTGCTGTGAGTAGTACAATAGGTTAGGTTGGAATAGATTGATTGCTGTGAGTAGTACATTGGGTCAGATTGAAAGAAATTGATTGCTGTGAGTAGTACAGTGGGTCAGGTTGAAATCAATTGATTGCTGTGCGTAGTACAATGGGTCCGGTTGGAATAGATTGATTGTTGTGTGTAGTTCAATGGGTCAGGTTAGAATAAATTAATTACTGTGAGTAGTATACAATGGGTCAGTTTGGAATATATTGATTGCTGTGAATAATACAATGGGTCAAGTTGGAGTATATTGATTGCTGTAAGTAGTACAAGGTTGTACAATGTGTCAGGTTGGAATGGATTGATTACTGTGAGTAGTATGATTTGTCAGGTTGGAATAGATTGATTGCTGTGAGAAGTACAATGTTTCATGTTTGAATAGATTGATTGTTGTGAGTAGTACACTGGGTCAAGTTGGAATAGTTTGATTATTGTGGGTAGTACAATGGGTCAGGTTGGAATAGATTGATTGCTGTGAGTAGTACAATAGGTCCGGTTGGAATAGATTGATTGCTGCGAGTAGTGCAATGGTTCAAGTTGGAATAGATTGATTGCTGCGAGTTGTACGATCTGTCAGGTTGGAATAGATTGAATGCTGTGAGTAGTATACAATGAATCAGGTTGGAATATATCGACTGCTGTGAGTAGGACAATTGATCAAGTTGGAGTATATTGATTGCTGTAAGTAGTACAAAGAAGTACAATGTGTCGGATTGGAATAGATTGATTGCTGTGAGTAGTACAATGTGTCGGGTTGGAATAGATTGATTGCTGTGCGTAGTACAATGGGTCAGGTTGGAATAGATTGATTGCTGTGAGTAGTACAATGTGTCCGGTTGGAATAGATTGATTGTTGTGAGTAGTACAATGGGTCAAGTCAGAATAGATTGATTGCTGCAAGTAGTACAATGGATCAAGTTGGAGTATATTGATTGCTGTGAGTAGTCCAAAGTAGTACAATGTGTCAGGTTGGAATAGATTGATTGCTGTGAGTAGTACAATGTTTCAGGTTGGAATAGATTGATTGCTGTGCATAGTACAATGGATCAGGTTGGAATAGATTGATTGCTGTGCATAGTACAATGGATCAGGTTGGAATAGATTGATTGCTGTGCATAGTACAATGGGTCAATTTGAAATAGATTGATTGTTGTGAGTTGTACAATGGGTCCGGTTGGAATAGATTGATTACTGCGAGTAGTACAATGTGTCATTTTGGAATAGATTAATTGCTGTGAGAAGTACAATGTTCTAGGTTGGAATAGATTGATTGTTGTGAGTAGTACAATGGGTCAAGTTGGAATAGATTGATTGTTGTGAGTAGTACAATGGGTCGGGTTGGAATAGATTGATTGCTGTGAGTAGTACAATAGGTTAGGTTGAAATGGATTGATTGCTGTGAGTAGTACAATGGGTCAAATTGGAATAGATTGATTGCTGTGAGTAGTACAATGGGTCAGGTTAGAATAGATTGATTGCTGTGAATAGTACAATGGGTCTTGGAATAGCTTGATTTCTGTGTGTAGTACAATGGGGCAGGTCGGTATAGATTGATTGCTGTAAGTATGTAGTAAATAAGTCAAATTGTGAGTTATTTCTTCCAATTCCTACATTAAAATTTGCAATGGTTAACCTCGATCATTGTGGCTTGATTGATGATTAATTTCTATGGTAAGTTGGATCTCCTAAAAGGTATAGGAACGATTACAGATATGGTCCTGTACTTTTATACCTAAAATGTTGAAAAACTAAGAGTTAAGATCCTATTTTATTATCACTTCATCAACTTTCATCGTCCAAATATTTTGGTGTGTGGAAATGCACTTCCTGTGATTGAATTATTAAATGGATACCATACTGTGTCAACAATAAGCCTCCAGTACCATGCTGTGATACTGATAGCCATCAGTACCGTACTGTTGTACCGATAGCCCTCCAGCACCATACTCAGGGATTCATGCAAGTCGGTTTTACCACCGGTATTCGGTGGTAATTTTTTTTTGAAAACTCAATTCGTATGGTGAGAAACTCAATTGCTTTCGTTTTACTGGACAAATACTCAATTTTTTGTGGAAAACTCAATTCGCCAGACATGGTCAAAGTTAATTTGACAGCCCCAAATGACGAAATAAACTCAATCGAATGACGATCTTACCGCGAAAATGACAATAAGTTTACCTTTCACAAGCGCAGAAAGCGTGCTACCACGTGTGGCGTTGTTGTTGTTAATCTCCCGCAAGATTTGCACACGACCCGCTTGAAAGGCAGAACTAATGGATAAATTGAATGAACTTCACTATATTGACTGGCTCAATGCGGCGCAGTCAGCCTATAGATATTTATATCGACTGTTCATGCCTGGCAACTTCAAGTCGAAAACGAAACCAGAACCAGAACAAGCTGAGTGATTCTGACGCTTTATTTCGGAGATTAAGAGCTCAATAAAACTTTGTCAGTGAGTATTTTAATCGGAAGAAAATCGTGCTTGCCAATACGGGCAGCTAACATGAACGTTGCATTGCCCGTGCCGATTTTTACTTGCTCCCGACAAGCGGACAAGCACTATTCCGTCTAACAGTTAACACTCGCGAGTTGAAAGAGTGAAGGCAACAACAACAACAACGATTTTGCTTGATAATTTGTCAGGACAACTCAACATTTTCAGTTGGGAACTCGACTTATCTCTTGAAGATCTCAATATTTATTCACTACAACTCAGTTTTTTTCGCGCGTGTTTGGTGCGCATTTTTCCAAGGATAAAAAACTCACTGGAATCAGACTTTGCCATTTCTTTGCCAAGCATTATTTGTTTTACTCTGTCTGCCCTTCTGTGCGTTTGTATGTCAAATCGTGGTTGTGTAATCAATAAGTGTCGACATAATTTCAGTGTATCACTGACATTTAACTCCACAATTTCTACAGGATGATTTTGAAACTTCACATGCATGCCTCATGTGCACCTGTTGTTTTTTTTTAGACAATTCAGATTTTTGTCAAAGTTATTGGGATTCAGACTTCACCATTTCTTCACCATTTCTCAGCCTAGAGTTTTGACATGATTCTCTTCAAATTTTTCAGACTTGCTAAGCATGATTTTAAGAGTTATACCTCCTAAGTACTGATGGAATAAAATATTATTTTTGTCTAAATGATCAGAAGTTGGATGTTCATTTCCGTGGTTAGTTTCAATGTACATTACATGTTTTTCGATATGAATCGGCTCAGACCAAAAGCTCTTGTTTCTGTGAATGTTTTATGATGAACCACAAGTAAATGGCTTAGATTAATGCCTTAATTAAAGTTGAACTGAAATATTGAATATGGAGTAATATGAATCTATTTTGGAAAGTGCCATTATCAACTACCGCTGAACCATCAATATCATGTGTTATTGACACCAGCATGGTGGTGGTTGAAACATTTGAGAACTCAATACCAATAAGTGAATCGGTGGTAAAAAAAATTGAAAACTCGATCGCAATGTTTGGATCGGCGGTAAAAAATTTTGAAAACTCAATTTCACCATTGGGAAAACTCAATTTTGAGTAATATTGAGTTTTCGGTGGTAAAATTTTTGACTTGTATGAATCCCTGTGATACTGTGTATCGATTGCCCTCCAGTACCATACTGTTGTACCAATAACCCTCCAGTACCGTACTATGCTGCTGATTGCCTACCGATACCATACTGTGGCACAGGTTGCCCTCGAATACCATACTGTGGTACCGATAGCCCTCCAATACAGTACTGTGAGGCTTCTGGGGATAGACCTGGGATGTCGTTGTGCACACTGCAGGTCATGGTAAGAATAGGCCTCAGCTCAGAGAGCTTGTCGTAAGAGGCGACTGAGGCACCCGTGGGTTTCGCGGGTGTGAAAAGGAATAGGACCCCATCCGTGTGGTTCCCGGGTGTGAAAAGCAATAGGACGCAATGTTGCGATATGATTGAAATATAGTTGAAAGCGACATTAAATCATATTCACTCACTCACTGTGAAAGAACAACTTGTGCTCAGGAGTTGCCAGAATTCAGTGATCCAAACAAACATCCGAATAAACAATGTTGCATGTAGGAGAATGTTCACCTTGTAGATTGACCCCTTGGTGTTCCCGGGATTGACCTGGGATGTTGCGCACACACACCAGGTCTTAGTAAGAATAGGTCTCAGCCCCTCAGATAGCTTGTCATAAGATGCGACTAACTGGGGCACCTATGGGGTTCCCGGGTGTGAAAAGGAATAGGACCCAAACGTCGTGATATGACCTAACTATTGTTGAAAGCAATGTTAAATCATATTCACTCACTCGCTCACCTTTTATCCTTACATAGACTGGAACTATAGAGGAGAAGATATTCCAGCGTCAGGCACATAAGAAAGCATTAAGCAGTGTCGTGGTTGACAAGGAAGAAGATGTGGAGCGTCATTTCAGCGTGGGTGAACTGAGAGATCTATTCAAACTGAACGAGACCACTATAAGTGACACGCATGACAAGTGAGTAACTGTAGGCCTAGCTCAGGGGTTTACAGCTTAGCTGTTCGTATTTACAATTTTCAAACTGATAAATTTTCCTTGACTGATACATTTATATTAATATATAGGATTTCATAATATTTTACCAACAATGTACCTTTCAAACTTGTCGCCTCCCACAACATCAGATGTACCTTTCAAACTTGTCGCCTCCCACAAGAATCTTGAATGCGAACATGCTTACTTGAAAATATTCTAATGAGCTAGTTACGATGGCTCCCGTTGCCTGCTGTCTCATTCGATGCATCAATGATAGACAAGTTCAGATTTAATTATACTTTCCCCCAAATTTAGTTTCATTATAAAAGTATTCATTTCCAGCAAATGTCCACTTTTAGCTGCGATTTAAAAATAGCACTGTTGCTGTGAAAAGTTTAAAGTTATTATGTTATTTCCAATAAATCGTACATGTAACAAAGAGGATTTTAATCAAGTCGAGACATTTCTTGTTCCGCTACAATACTGATGTTATACCAGACAAATATAATATATTTTTATGCAATAACGGTATTTATGAATCGATTTGACTCAAAGTAGATCAGCCCAGTACATTTATTTCTCCTGGATATTCAAATTGTAAGAGCCCACTTGTCACATTTGTGTTTTAATGTATGACATAGTCCGAGATTCTTCTTAGCCTTCAGCCATGATGACGGTTAATTTCTGTCAGTTTGTCTAGCTGGAGTTATACAGATTTATCTCCTCGAAAAAAGATTATCTGGCACAACCATGCAGTTGCCCAAGTACCTTTGTCCAATTCGTCCATTCTAAAACACTTATCGCACACATATTTATTAATCAATAATTTCCCTTCATGTTGAGCCCGATTTTGACAAAATAGGTTCCATTGCATGTTTTGAGAGATTTATTTCTCTTTTGTGCACAAGTGCAATGCATGCTTTGCATCTAATAAGGCCATGCTCTATGTAATGTAATTATACATTTGCAATCAATCACAACTTAAGAATGGGTCGTTCTTTTTGAAAAGTGTAATAAAAACATTTGTAACAGGCAAAGAATGAAACTGAACTTTTCCCTAAATTAGACGATTCATTTCTTGTGCATTTTATTTTAAAGTTTGAAATCATCAATTCATGTTATAATTTCAATATTAAGAGCATGCAACGTCGGGTTTTCATTTAAATTCAGAGCCGCCACAGTCCCAACAAGCAGATCCAATATGATCTGATAAGATTTGGTATCTTTGGAGCATTAGGATTTTTGCCAGTTCAACTATCAATTCCTGACACCTGCTTGACCGAATAAAGCAAAAATACTTGTATACAGGTATAAAAGTCCCACAAATTAATCATATTTCCTGTAACCCATTACACAGTCTTCTCTTAAATTACATTTTGTTAGCTGGCAAAACCCTGTTATTCAAGAAACAGCAAAGTCCCCACCCAATTCTTTCCAAACAATGAGAAATGTGACCTGGTTTTGGGCACTCTTTGTTCCACAGATGAGATATGAAATGTGCAAGCATGATTAGATATATCTGCGGTAAAGTTTAACTGACCAGGAGCCAGTTACACCAAATACACCCTTTTACGCCCATATTAAAATTTTACCCCTCAGGTAATCAAGTTGCGTGGTCTTGTAAGCAGCATGTATGTGACGTTTTGAAGTTTGACCTAACATTTCAACGAAAGAAATCGATATATCTGCTGTCAGAAGTTTGAAGCTTGTGAGAGGAACAGGCCATGTTACAGTTATCACACCTCTAGTCACCTCAGTAAACTATCATGAAATCCTCGTGGTTGGCTGGGTTCAGGTTCCTGTTGCTTTTGCTGAGAAGCAACAGGAACTTGATATGTGATGTCTAGCACTGTAATATCACTTGTCTTTATAGCACCATGTAAGCATCCTGTCTGTCTTGTGCGCTGTCCTCGGTGTTTTATAGGGTGGATGGAGAGTGGATGGTTCCATGCTGCTTCAAATATTTCTTCTTTGACCTAGCAGGAACACAACTGGGCTGGGTGGTGCTTAGTTGGTTCGTCGTGATATAGCTGAAATATTGTTGAAAGCGACGTTAAATTCTATTCACTCACTCATGAAATCCTCTTTAAAATCTGTATTCGAAGCAGTATATTTAAATTACTATTAAATTAATCTCTAGGTCGAGTTGACACTGAAAGAAATATTGTCTTGACTTTTAACCCTCATATTTATTATCTCGCCTTACGAAGTAAAGGGGAGATATTGTGAGGGGGAAAGAGGATGTCGTCGTTGGTGTCGGTGTCACCGGCCTGGAAATGATAAGGTTTTTTGGTTTAGCAAATTCAAAAAAATCTAGAAAAAACAAATATCAAAAAAATATTTTAAAAATGTGGGGAGGGGGGGGGGGATACCACCCTCGGGTTTCCGTGGTTGTTCCAATGTTACAATCCCTATGATAAGAGTTTTTTTGTTTAGCTGAAGTGCACATGTTCATCTGTACATAGAAAGTTTGCTGCAGTTGTCAGCTGTCATTGGATGATTATGAAACTTGGTACACGTTTCTTATGATTAGAGGATGTACCTGTACCATTTTTGAGATGAAATATTAATTTTTGTCCAAATTATGGCAAATGATAGAGTATTTGGTTTAGCAGAATTGTACATGTAGGCCTTCTACATGTACATAGAAAATTTACTGCAGTTGTCAGCTCTCAATGGAAGATTATAAACCTTGGTACACATGATTCTTATGATTGGGGTGGGGAGGGGGGGGGGGTGCACCTGTGCTATTTATGAGATTTGTGAAGTATTAATTTGTGTCCAAATTATGAGGTTTTGGACAAAAAATTAGATGTGGATCTGTACATGGAAAGTTTGCTGAACCTTTCGTGGGATGATTATAAAACTTGGTGGACATGTTTCATGTTTTTCTAGGTCAGACCTATCCACCAGAAATCCGACACGGAACTGACCTATCCCAAATGGCACTGGCCTATCCAGCATTGATGCCACACGGGGCTGACCTATGCAGCTGTAATCCCATACAGGACTCAACTATCCAGCAGTAATCCCAGACCGGACTGGCCTATCCAGCAGTAATCTCACACGAGACTGACCTTTCCAGAAGTAATCTCACATTGGACTGCCCTATGCAGCAGTAATCCCACACAGCACGGATCTATTCAGCCATATTCCTACATGGGACTGACCTTTCCCGCTGTAATCCCACACAGGGCTAGCCTATTCAGCAGTAATCCCACATTGGACTGCCTATGCAGCAGTAATCCCACACAGGACTAACCTATCCAGCAGTAATCCCACACAGGACTGACCTATCCATCAGTAATCCCATTATGGACCCATACGAGACTCACCTATCCAGCAGTAATCCCGGACAGGACTGGCCTATCCAGCAGTAATCCCGGACAGGACTGGCCTATCCAGCAGTAATCCCACATGGAACTGGACTATCCAGCAGGAATCCCACATGGGACTGACCTATCCAGCAGTAATCCCACACGGGACTGACCTATCCATCAGTTATCCCATTATGGACCCATATGAGACTCACCTATCCAGCAGTAATCCCGGACAGGACTGGCCTATCCAGCAGTAATCCCACATGGAACTGGACTATCCAGCAGGAATCCCACACAGGACTGGTCTATCCAGCAGTAATAACACATGGGATTGGCCCATCCAACAGTAATCCTACTCAGGACTGGCCTATCCGGCAGTAATCTCGCATGGGACTGACCTGTGCAGCAGTGATCTTGCACTGGAGTGCCCTATGCAGCAGTAATCCCGCAGCACTGACCTATCCAGCCATAATCCTACACGGGATTGACCTATCTGGCAGTAATCTCACATGGGACTGATGTTATTGTCTGTGATGTTGGGGTTCTTGGAACGCTTGTCACATTCAAATGTACTTCTCAGATCAAACCTGCCTAACATGCACTCCTCTCTTCCTTCAGGTTCATGTGTCGACGGTGTGTTAACAATAAACAGGTGCATCCCTCACCTGCAGACAGTGACTGTACCTTGTCTGACATACACACTCTTCTCTTCCTACAGGTTCAAGTGTCGACGATGTGTTAACAATAAACAGGTGCATCCCCCACCTGCAGACAGTGACTGTACCTTGTCTAACATACACACTCTTCTCTTCCTACAGGTTCAAGTGTCGACGATGTGGTAACAATAAACAGGTGCATCCCCCACCTGCAGACAGTGACTGTACCTTGTCTAACATACACACTCTTCTCTTCCTACAGGTTCAAGTGTCGACGATGTGTTAACAATAAACAGGTGCATCCCCCACCTGCAGACAGTGACTGTACCTTGTCTAACATACACACTCTTCTCTTCCTACAGGTTCAAGTGTCGACGATGTGTTAACAATATCCAGGTGCGTCCCCCACCTGTAGACAGTGACTGTAACTCAGACCTGTCACAGTGGTACCATTCAGCTGATAAGAAGGGTGTCGAGGACCGAATGTTAAAGACAGCATGGGATGCTGGCATCACTTTCGCATTTCACCATCGGTCACACGAGGAGCAACGCAAAACTGTCTGATATGTTTGGCTTGAGGAATTTATTTAAACAGATGTCACACACAGCAGCAAGAGACTGTATGATGAGAGACACAATCGATTTGGTATCTGGAATATGCCAGAGAGTACATCACCATTGTCACAGGGACTGAACAACGGATACATAGATCCAGTTAATCAGAAGAAAAAAATGTCCATCAAGGAACAGTGGAATACTTTCCAATATAAGGCAAAATAGTTCGAATATTGGGGAAAAAAACGGCTTCTATTTGTCTTAATAGGAACAGCAGAGAGGCTTGATTTCAGACAAGATCATATCAGACAATGTGTGTTATTGAAATCGGACAAGTTGTGGTATTGATATCAGACAAGGTGTGTTATTGATATCAGACAAGGTGTGGTATTGATATCAGACAAGGTGTGTTATTGATATCAGACAGGTGCATTATTTATATCAGACAGGTGTGTTATTGATATCAGACTATCAGCCAAGGTGTGTTACTGATATCAATAATCAGGTGTCATTATAAAGAGAGCAGCAAACTACAGGAACCAGATGTAATTAACATTCAAGGTTTCTCTGCCTCTGGTGCTACAGAGATTTTGGGAGACGAGAAAACTGCTGTGGCTTCTAAATCATGGTGCCCTACTGATCTTCCATCTAGGTGTGACCATGAAGGTAAAAGAGATGGAGGCACAACTCCGCCAGATCAAAGTGTACTATGTGTGTGACCGCCTCAGCTGGATCCCACCGGATTAGCCAAGGGATTAAAACAGGCTCGGTCTTGCTCGGCAACTATCGGTTTTACGCGCATGCGCTGTAGTAACATTATCGCGACCACTTAAAGAGATAGTGTATTGTGAATGGATTGATACTCAACCTCCCACTGTTGGTAATATCACCAAGGCTTGTGGCATTACACAACGGAACAGATCATTTAGTCAGGCAGTATGTTAACTCTGATCATGGGGGTAAATGCTCTGTTATAATAGGGGCGTCACCATAGTCGCTTTCTTCTTCAGCTACTGGCTGTCTGTGGGAATCGTACAGTACCGCATATCCATCAGTTCTGGTTGGACATCATGAAGAAAATCCCCATTTTCAACGCAAATATTCCAATGCGCGATGTGGTGCAATAAGAAGAGACATTCGTCGTTGTCACCCCTGCTAGTAGATGAGCCAGCTGTATTTCTTTGCCATGGACACGCGTCGTCCAAATTCCGCCCTGGAGACCGATTGTTACGTTTACGTCTATCTTCTCTGCTTCGAGTTTCATCTTCAACAAAACAATCTTGTCGCTTGATGAGGTGTTGACCAGAAAAGCTTCGGAATTTGCAGCTTCGACAGTGCTATCTATGATAAATTAATAGTGACAGTATGAATTGATACGTACGTATATGCCTCTAGTATATAACTTTTGCTATGGGATGAATATACATGCTATACGAACTTTAATAAGCTTATATATTTGTTTTCTAAAAGTTCGAAACATAAGAAATAAAATTAAACAAAGCTGTAATTTTTATATCATAACTGAACACGCGTCGTCGTTTGCAGGACAGATCGATATCTTAGCAGTCTTGTATTTCCGAACAGCAGTTTTATATTTCGTCAGTTTCATACATGGGTGGCAAATACAGGGTGGGTGGATGCTGTTGATGTCATGCTGAACATCGATACCAAAGTCCTGAAGAATGTGTTTCTTAAACGTCTGTTTCTTAAGCGACAGTACAGCCGAAGCTGCTCTAAGTGTTGGTCCATTGCTCCGTATATTGAAATATTTTGTAGTGCTATCTGGATTTGAATGAACAGACTCAACGTAATATTTGGCTTTTATAATCGATATTCGATATAATATCACATGACAGAATAAAACCATATTCAAGGATGGTAAAGATGTGTTAATTATTTCCTTCCTGTTCATAACTAAATATAAAATTGTTCATAATATTGAACAATTGAACGTATAAACATGTATTCAAATGACAACTGCATGTGTAAATAAAGTAAAGAAATAAACTCGCCATGAACCCTGCCATACGTGGTATTTAACATGGTTCGCACACTACCTTGAAAATCTTGAATTGCCTTGAAAATGACAATTTAAAATTCAAGGCCTTGAAATGCCTTGAAAAATGGGAAATCGGGTCATGTACCTTGAAAAGGCCTTGAAAACGGGAATTCTTAGCATGTTGTTATCAATTCTGTAAAGTTGAGAGTTGTGAATGAATGTTGAATCGCCCTTTGTAATCCGTTAGCAAAAATAAGCCCCGATTATGACCGTAAGATTATTTTCTCAATGGTTGTCACACTGTGTAAAGGGAGACTATCCACGGTATACAGGTTCTCCTTGGAAATCAGAAACCTCATTTGAAGTATGCTCTCGTAAGTGAGCGGAGGGTTCCCGACTGTTTAAATCTCGGTCATCGCTTCTGCGCAGTGAATATATATAATGTCACCTGATCACGTGGGCCCGCTACATCGCGAACCTTCAGATTTCCATTGAGTTTTCATGCCGAATGAATATTTTTCGGGTTTCCGACGGGTCCAGCAGAACGAAGTGGCTTTTGGCGGTTTTTGAAAATTGTTTCGTTTTTGACATTGAAGAGATCTGCTAACTTCAAATTGTGGAAATGGTGTGCCTTTTCAATACAAATTGGCTAAAGGGTGACAAGTATAAGGACTGGCTTTGCCAGCATGCAGATAAACGCAAAGCTGTGTGTGCTGTGTGTAAGAAAGATATTGACGTCGGCAAAATGGGCGAGTCAGCCTTGACTTCCCACATGCGTGGCAAAACACATATCAGCGGTATGGAAAATTTAAGACGGATCACGAGGACCAGTAGTCCAATTACGGACTACAAGGCTCAGAGAACGCCACATGGGTGATGGTGTGTAAATAAATAAGCTATCCACAAGACATCATGTACATTTTAATGTGACAGAAACATCAGTCTCTCACACATCTTTAACATAAGTGTCATATTTGACATTTAATAGGCAGCGTATCGTCAATGCATGATTATGTTATGTATGAACAATAATATCTCAGCAAGACATTAGTAAAAGTCTATGTATCATTGGATACTGGTTGTGGAAAAAGGTAAGAAAAATTTGTCTGTATTCCTTTATTACATAAAAAGTGTATACCTTGAAAACAGGAATTATTACCTTGAAAAGACCTTGAAAAGGCCTTGAAAACTGGGGCCTCCAAGGTGTACGAACCCTGATTTAACAGTGCATGTCAATATATTGTTTTATTTATATTTATTTTTTTAATATACTTATTGCATTTAAACAGTTTAAAAGGGTGTCTCAGCAAATAATTGGATGAACTGGGATATAGCTGTTCATAATGAGACGTTGTAGGGGAATCGTTGATTGGGGCCTGACGATTACTCGGGGATTATCCCACAGGGGGTATTGCTGATCAAGTGTCAATTAGCTAATAGCCTTAATATGGCACCTGCAGAGAAGAAAACGTCAAACTAGCGTTCACATACACCAATTTTTTTGCTTTCTTGTTCATTACTCCTTAATATAACTGGTGTCTTGGAAAAATCTATTCTGTCTTATAGGCAGATTCATTTTTTCAGCGGTTTGAAATGTGGAAATTGAATTTATTTTGTCTTGAAAATGACAATTTTCACCTTTTGACAAAATCCCTAATGTATTTTAAATGGGGATTTTTCCACTTATTTACTTGTGGATTATATTTGAACGAGTCATGCCGTTTTGACTACGCGTTACCTGTGCGAATATGAACTTCCTTGCAAATTTTTGTAATGTTTGGAAATGC
>JAVTVY010051616.1:0-26626 GCA_036873755.1 Hanleya hanleyi | reverse complement strand
TGCGCTTATTCGCGCCTTCGCTTTACAGTCGCGTTGTACTCGCCAACTGTTACCGAAATAGGATATCGGTGTGGTTCTGTGTGTCCTGATTTACCATCTTGGGAACCCTGAGAGTCCGCGTCTATAAAGCTGTGTCTTATGACACGGCCTTTGTGGCAGCGTTTGCTTTGACGTCCAGAGTGTCTCATCTTTATGCTCTTGAAAGATCTTCTATGACCTGGACAGCGGATTGGTCTTGCATTCTTTTCGGCCCATTCCTGAATTTATTGCCAAAAAATGAGTCTGTTCATCCAGGTCCGTGCGCTCAACGTCGTACTCCATTCCTGCGTGTCAGACTTTGTACATGGCCTCGGGGTCGATCTTCTGCCAGATCCTGTTTGTGCCTTCCGTCACTATCTTACTCGTACCGATTTCGTCGGCTACGGTTATCATATCCCTTCGCCGGTCAGCAAGGCTTGATATTTTAAAAAGGCCGCGTAGTTGAAGAAGACCATAAAATAGTCTTATCAATTGCCAGAAGGTAGATTTACTATTGACGCCCCCACTACTGGCTTCCACTTCTTCTAATGTGTTTCGTACCATCGCTACTCAGGGCCTTTATGGAAGAACTTGTCCATTCATGATATTGTCCAGTTCTTGTGTCTGGACTGCAAATTCCACGTTCACAAATTTCTATCTGTGTGATATGTCAGTGCAGTCAGATAGTGTGACCACGCTTAGGCCACTAAGGGCTACCTAGCACGTGGTTAGTTCTTTCAAGAAGAGACGGGGGGCAGAATTTGTCTCCATTGCAGCAAGGCAGCCATCTTGCTCCAGGGAAGCTAGCTCAAATGGTAGAGCGCTCGCTTTGCAGGCGAGAGGTTCCGGAATCGATTCCCGGGTTCTCCAAGCCAACAATTGTTTCAAGTATGTTTCAATTTTAAAACTTCATCATGATCGTCTTTGAAGGAAGGAATAAGTCGGATAGACGACCATGGACTCTCTAATCATCAATCTAAGTGGTCTGACACTTTGACAGTTTTAATCTTTGCCTTAACTACGGTTTTGCTTGTGTCTTTCAGCTTGAAACTGACTTTCTTCTGGATGATCTCAGCTGTGTGTCCTACGCTCATCTCACAGGACAAGTTGGACGTAAGTCGTTGGTGGATTGAGAATGGCGTGGCTTGGCGCCCTCTGAGTATCACACCACGAGCACAGCTACATGGATGAGGGCACTCAAGAATAAGTATATTCTGTATCATATCCATGATTTACCCTTTTAAGGGAAGAGACTCAAAAGATAAGTTAGATTAGTATCTTCTATTACTACTCCATATTACCCTCGGCTTTACCGGCCAGGTTTCTTTTGTTGAGATTTATGGAAGAACCTGCCCCTCCTTGACATTGTCCAGTCGCGTTCTGGACAGCGAACTCCACGTTCTCCAATTCCTATCTAAGAGATATGTCAGTCCAGTCAGATAGGATGACCACGCTTGGGCCGCATATAGATGCCCAGCACGTGGTCAACTAAATTTTTTAAAAAAAAAAGGAGGGGGCGGCATTTTGTATCATCGCAGCAAATTCGCAAATTGCTGTATCATCTCATCTCGTTCATACTATTTAGTCCACATTTGATTGATCACATATTGAAGGAAGAAATAAGTTCAGATGGACAACCTTGGATCTTCTAAGAGATGTCGGACACTAAATCATCACTCTAAAATGCCTGACTTCATGGTGAGTGTGATCTTTACCTTAATTGCGGTTTTGATTGTGTCTTACAGGTTGAATCTGACTTCCTTCTCATGATCTCAGCTGCGTCATCTACGATCAATTCCCAAGAAGCAAGTTGGACGTAGATGTTTGTGGACTGAGAGTGGTGTGGCTTGGCGACCTCTAGGCACGGACCAGTTATGCTTCACCCGGACTTAGGAACAGCCAAGAAATCTGAATACAGATTAGTCTTACCAAGTAGACCCAATAGCCCTAAGGGTACCGGTCCCTCCTCTTGGTATAAATGGCTACCCGAGTAGACCCACCAACTCTATGGGTAGGGGTATTTTCTCGGGAGTAATACTTCCACACCATGAGCACAGCTACATGGTAGACAATCAAGATAAGTACAACTGTATCTTATCCAAATTTTAACCTTTTTTAACGGTCATTGACCAGGGTTTCAATTGTTTGATTATTGATGTCTGATATCCATGTCTGTGTCTTCCCAGCGGTTACTTAGCCTAACATTGAATCTGCTACTTGGCCGAGGTTTCCCTCCTTCCACCTGTTGGTACTGAAGCAATAATTGAAGCAGGTTTACGATTTAGGCAACGAATATTAAACATTTAAGAACAATGTTTCTATTCGTAACTAAATCAAACCTGCTTCAATTTAATGCGCCCTCCCGTCCTTCCCCTCAGACCACGGCCTAGTTCACTACTGGTCTCGGTTATAATGAGAAAGAGGGAGAGAATGGGATGTGCATTGGCTTTTATAGTAACCACGTTGGGAAGAGTGAGAGCTCTCCTAGGGGCGGATAACTCTATCTCCTAGGGGAGATAATTTTCAATTTTTAACTTCCGTTTTCTACGTTTGATTGTGCAATTAAATGGAGATTTAAGCAATAATTGAAGCAGGTTTGATTTAGTTACGAATAGAAACATTGTTCTTAAATGTTTAATATCGTTACTTTAATTATTCTTTATTTAATTTTCGCTTTGAGAGCAGGAAAATACTAGAATTTGCTCTATGCCCTCTTTTGAATTAGTAAACCTCGTTCGACACAATTCAAATTTTTCAACACAGGTGTTGATTGTATGACTTAGAGGGATAACTCGGTCTTATTCACTCTATGATCAGTACAAGTTTCCAGCAGTACCCCTGCACCTTGAACATTTTCTCCCCAAGCATGTGTCTGCCACTCGAGAGCCGTATTTCGTAATACAATAGAGATTAGACTCTATTAGAATTGAGATCGTGCTGCATGTACAACTATTTATATTAATGAATAGTCTTTTCTGCAATCGACCGCAAGTGAGTGAATTTCACGCGGGGTTAAGTGTAGAATAACAATATATGTCTTATAATAGCTGCAGTGAAATGTATTTTTCCGTGTAAACTACATTTCTAACCTCAAACGGGAATTGAACATATACACAGTCATTTGTACGATAACTGGCCACAATACTATGACTCAGCGTGTATTTTATCTTGGTATGTGTCCTCACGCGATCCGTAACTGTATTATAGTTACAAACTCTATTTGAATAGGAATCGTGTTGCATGTAGTATTTATCTTAATGAATAGCCTTGTCTGCAATCTATCGCAAGTGAGTGAAGTTCACGTAGAGTTAAGTGAAGAATAACCATGTATTATAACAGCCACGGTGAAATATACACTACTGTCACATTAGTATGGTTCAACGTGTACCTTATCCGGGGCTGTTTCAATACGAACACATTGCTTTTACGCAGTTAAACACGGGTGTTTTATAGTCTTGAAACTTACAGTTATCTACTGTTACTCTGGTCATTGACAAAACATAAACTGACAAGTGCTTGAGTTCTGTATCTATATAAAAGTGAATACCGTATATGCTATAATGTATGTATATATCTTTGTCTTGGTGTGTGTATGTATGCATGTATGTGTATGTGTGCATGTGTATGTATTTTATGTATATATGTATGTATGTGCAGATGTATGTATGCGTATATACACGAACGAATGTATGTACTCTACTATTCATTTTTTGCCTATGGGACTGTGTTGCATATGTTGTGAATATGTAATTTATGACGACAAAGGATTTTCTTCCGTTATATAATTACCTTTTACTATATTGTCCGTTTCTTCCTCCAATTTTGCCTCTCCTATACTATTCAACTGAATTTACCTGGGCCCATTAATTTCGATGTCGAACTGAAACGAGAGATATAGTACCAGGAGTGAATCCACGTTAACTTGCCTCTACTTTATGTGTGTAACTTCAATGTTGTCACACATCACATCTGTTACAGCAGTATGCTGTCATCTGTATATTTTATTTTGTTATTTTTGCACTATCAGTATTTTTTCATGTTTATTTTTTGTACATACTGGGCATTCGCCATTCTCCTTCCTCGGGTTAAAAAAACAGGCTACTGGAACTTGTCTATTAATCTTTATAAGCATCATATACTCATGACGTAGGTAACGAGGGTGTTCCATTCCCGGAGCCAATAACAGCATTACCATTTTTTAATGCAGATCTTCCTGAACCTGATATTTTGCCGACTAGTACAAATACCAGTGTTGATATCTCATTCCTCGACAATAAATGTTTTAATCCGATTGCACTGAATGATATTGATCACAGCAAAACTCAAACGGACGACAATGAATATGAAATTTCACACTGGAGGAATATTGATATCCATCAATCCAATTATTTCACAGAGACATCATTTTTAGAAGAACCTACCATAAAAAACCCTCCTGGCAATGAATCGCTGTCGTTTTTACATATGAATGCCAGGAGTCTTAAAAAACACTTCTCGGAAATTACAGGATTTATCTATAATTTGAAGCATAGTTTCTCTGTCCTAGGTTTTTCTGAGAGCTGGTTAGATCCCTCGACTGAAAAGTTATTTGAGATTCCTGGATACACATCATTTCCATCATCGAGAAGTAAGAGAAAGGGTGGGGGTCTTGTCCTATATGTTAAGGATTCTATTAAATCATGCAAAATACGGAATGACTTATCATTTCTTGACAACGATGGCGAATTTGAAACATTATTTCTAGAACTGATCTTCAACGATATCAAATACTTAGTTGGTATATTCTACCGACCCCCTGGTAAAAACGTTAATGCGTTCAACAATCATCTAACTTCTTTGCTTAAAACACCTGACATAGAACGGAATAAATGTATTCTTATGGGCGATTTCAATATCGACTTATTCAAAACTGATACCCATAGCCCATCGAAAGATTTTCTTGAAATCATAAAATCGCAGTATTTTTTCCCACAGATTACTAAACCTACTAGAGTCAAATCGCATACAGCAACGCTCATAGATAACATTTTTATAAATTTTCATGAAGATAATCTTCTATCAGGAATATTTTTAACAGATATAACTGATCACTTTCCGATTTTTCATTTACTACAGTCCACGCAGGAATATAATCCCCCGCGTTCTAACATAACCTATCGTCGAGTTAGCCCAGAAAAAAAGGAAGAATTTGCTCTGAGAACGAAAGATATAAATTGGGATACTGTAGTTCAAGAAGAAGATGACTGTAGTGTTGCGTTAGACAATTTTCTGGCCGAATTTAACTTAGTGTATAATGATTGCTTTCCAGTGAATACAATCCCGGCATCTTGTAAGCGTATTATCAAACCATGGATAACCCATGGAATACTTACCTCTATCCATGAAAAAAATCGCTTATATCGGCGGTATCTTTGCAGTCGGGATGACAATGCACATACAGATTATAGAGCTTACAGGAACAAATTAAATCATACTATTCGGCTTTCAAAAAAGAACTACTTCGAAAACAAATTCAACCAGTGCAATCAAGACATTAAAGGAACTTGGAAAATATTAAACCAGTTGATAAATCGGAAGAAAAACGCGTCTCTACCTAAAACATTTTTAATTAATGGTGAAGAGGAAACCGACAGTCTTACCATTGCTAATAAATTTAACGAATATTTTAGCTCACTAGCGTCTAATTTAGACTCAAAAATTCCTCCGGTTTCAAAAACGTTTGATGAATTCCTTGGCATTGCACCTGCTGAAAGTTTTGATTTTTCTCCAACAACTCCAAATGATGTTCAGAATGTTATTGTGGGCTTGAAATCGGCCGCACCGGGGTTGGATGGTATTTCTATGTCCATTGTAAAGCTTCTTCTGTTTCTGTTCCTCTTGCTCATATCATAAACCTGTCTTTCAAACTTGGAATGGTACCTGATTGTCTGAAATATGCAAAGGTTACACCAATCTTTAAATGTGGCGAGTCCATGTTATTTGAGAATTATAGGCCAATATCAGTCCTGCCGTGCTTTAGCAAGATCCTGGAAAAACTTGCAGTAAACATGATGCTCACTTTTCTGGAAAAGAATGACATCATCTCGGAGAACCAATTCGGATTTAGGTCTAATCACTCCACTTCACAGGCTGCGATATCTCTCTACGATGACTTGGTGGCTTCAAAAGAATCAAAAAATTACAGCATAGCTATGTTTCTGGACCTTTCCAAGGCGTTTGATACAGTCAATCATGATATCTTAGTCTCCAAACTATATCACTACGGTTTCCGCGGGTCACCCAATAACTGGTTCAGAAGCTACGTGTCTGGTAGGACACAGTCTGTTTCGTATAATAATATAATCTCTTCTCCTACCGATATCACATGCGGTGTACCACAAGGATCTATTCTTGGACCGCTTTTATTTTTGTTATATATAAATGATATTAATAACGTAACAGATTATCTCAAACTGATTCTTTTTGCTGATGACACGAATGCAGTTTGTTCTTCCAAACACTTGGCGGATGCTGCTCGAATTATGTCAGACGAACTGCAGAAACTACATACGTGGTTTTGTGCAAATCGCCTATCTTTAAATGTCAAAAAAACTAAATATATGATAGTTAGCCCAAGTAAAATACAACGCTTGAGAAACGTCCCAAAACTAGAAATAGCTGGCCAAGAAATTGAAGAGGTTAGTAACTTTAAATTCCTGGGCATAATCTTGAATAATAAACTAAGTTGGACAAATCACATAGATTATATCTGCAAAAAAATCTCAAGAAATACAGGAGTTATTAATCATATAAAAAACTCTGTTAACAAGAAAACACTTTATATTCTGTATTATTCTATGATATATCCCTATCTGTCTTATTGTAACATTCTTTGGGGCAATACTTACCTTACTCATCTTAACCCGTTGATTGTACTACAGAAACGCGTAATAAGAGTTCTCACTTCATCCAATAAACGTGATCATACGCAGCCTCTCTTTTCGAAATTAAAAATCCTGCCTCTAACTAAACTTCACCTATATGTTTCCCTAAGTTTTGTACATACTTTTATGTATCACCCTGAAATTATACCGAAACGCCTTAAAAATTATTTTACAAGACTTTCTGCAGTGCATCGATATCAAATAAGGAACCAGCAAATTAATCTTTACAGACCATTCTATAAGACAAATTTTTCTTTCCATACTCTGAGAGTAGCAGGACCACGGGAATGGAACAAACTTCCCTCTCCGCTCAGATCTATATTCTCATCCTCGCTATTTAAATCCAAGCTCAAGTCTTATCTCATTGAAATGTAGCCTGTTTTCCCCCTTATACATGATAGTATCACGTGCTATGCATTAACTTGCCCTGTTCTATTCTGTATTTGTATGTGTTAAAAACTTTCACCTACCGTATCTGTACCATCGTTTTTTGTAAGTGTTACGGGATAGAACAAGCCCCCAGGGGTTTTATTCCCGCCAAAGTTTTCTGAAATCATGTCTTTGTATTGTTAGTGTATAATTATTGGTGAATAAATATCTATCTATCTATCTATCTACATGTTAACTGCCAACATACACCCCAAATCTAACATTGTCATTTTGTTGTGGCTGTGGTTGTCTTCCAGAACAATCTAGCGAATTTTGCATGTGTTCCAACAGCCTCAGCTTTCAACAGTAAGTTAAAACCATGCTGTATCGGCTGAGCTGTTGAAACACCCTCCATTTCCTAGCTCTGACATACTGCATCACTGTCGAAATATGGGTACCATGACAGAGTGATAGATCACACAGCCAGTGAAGGTTCCTGATTTACATTGAATGTCGTTATTGCCTAAGTAGTATTAGCAGCATTTTACAACAACAATTCGCTGACTTACAGTGAAAAATTATAGTGAAAGGTATTTATTTTTTGTTGTTTTTCATTTTTATTTGCTGGAATTGTTTCAGATAGAATACAACAGCCTAATTCATACAATCAGGAATAAAAAGGGGGCTAAAGTCTTTATGTTCAAACTTTCATGGGAAATGTTAAAGAGGCAATTTGAAATTTTATTTTTATTCGATTTTTTAATGTCGGTGGGCCCATGAAACGCAAAATAAAGTTGGTGTTGCCTCACATTGGGTTTCGCTCATTGGTGAAGAAATCCCTTCTCAGAGGCACTTCTACCAGTGATGATTCCTGATTGCTCATCATACAGGGGTATGTGCCCCACCCTCTGTCCCATCCTGAAAAAAATTGCCACCCCTAATAGTGGGTGTGCCCAAATTGGGGAGATCTAAAGCCCTGTGAGTACCAAATTATGTGTTACAAAATTATCTGGGGAAATGCTCTTCGCTCGTTTTTACCCCTCGGCCAATTTTGGCCATGGGGTATTGTCGTCGTCTTGTACGTCCGTACGTCCGTACGTGAGCGAGATAGCCGGAGAACGGTTCCACTGAAGAATTCCAAATTTGGTACGCTTATTTACCTAGTCAAGGACCAGAAGCCTATTTAATTGGGACCTGATTGGGTGAAAACCTTGGCGGCCATCTTTAATTTTATGCGAAATGGATAATGATCCATATCTCGGAAACTATTCAACTGTTCAATACGAAAGTTGGTATACATCATCGATACATCAAGCAACTTTCAATGAATTACCAAACCGGCTTTTCTGATTAACTGGAAATCCTGGCTGCCATCTTTAATTTATGCGAAATCGATAATGATACATCTCTGTTACCATTCAGTTGTTTTATATGAAAGTTGGTATACATCATCGATACATCCAGATACTTTGAATCGGGACCTGATTGACCGAAAACCTTGGCGGCCATCTTTAATTTATGCAAAAACTTTAATGATATATATCTCTGATCCAATTTAAGTGTTCTATACCAAACTTGGTATAGAGCATCGATGTATCAACTGACTTGCAATGAATAACCACATCAGTTCCTCTGAGTGGCGGGAAGGATGGGCGGCCATCTTTAATTTATGCGAAATCATTAATGATCTCGTTTTCTGATACCGTTCAAGTGCTGGATTTAAAATTTGGTATACATCATCGATGCATCAAGAGACTTACGACAAATGACAGTTCTGGTTTCTCTGAGTGGGCGGAAACCTTGGTGGCCATCTTTAATTTATGCAAAATCTTTAATGATGTATATCTCTGATACCATTTCAGTGTTCTATACGAAACTTGGTATACAGCATCAATGTATCAAGAGACTTTCAATGAATAACCACATCAGTTCCTCTGAGTGGCGGGAAGGATGGGCGGCCATCTTTAATTTATGCGAAATCATTAATGATCTCTATCTCTGATACCGTTCAAATGCTCGATGTAAAATTTGGTATACATCATTGATGCATCAAGAAATTTATGTAATGAATACCGGTTTCTCTGATTGGACGGAAATCTTAGGGGTCATTTCTAATTGCAAAATTTTTGATAATCTGTATATTTGTGACTTGACTGCTTGGTGTTCCTGACATCTTGGTTCAAATTGAATACATTATGAATGTACCCAGAGCCGAGGGTTTTTTTGATGCGCAGCTTCGTATTCAAACGAGCTTTCGTTACTATCTGAAGATATTTCTCGCATTATCCTCTGAAAATCGTGTATACTTCAGACAAAAGAAGAAAAAAAACGTTTTATGAATAACTCGAATACGTCATTCATCAAGATTTTCGTCTATATTCGCTCTCCACATAGGCCGGATTTGTTCTGGGTAATCGCGGCTATTTAAAAAAATTTGATGTTTACGTTCGGTGTGCATTGCACGAATAGGCGCATGCTCACGATTAGACGCACATTTCTCAAATCATTATGG
Organism: Hanleya hanleyi; assembly: GCA_036873755.1. Classification (NCBI taxonomy): domain Eukaryota; kingdom Metazoa; phylum Mollusca; class Polyplacophora; order Lepidopleurida; family Hanleyidae; genus Hanleya; species Hanleya hanleyi. The sequence continues at coordinate 16,804 of JAVTVY010051616.1, read as the reverse complement.
GCCTTCGCTATGATGTGCAGCTTTTACACGAGTGTGCGTTCTTTCAACACTAGGCGTTTATAGTTGACACGATTTTTACTCATACGTATATCTTATTTGCGCAATTAGGCGCATTTGGATGACGTACATTTGCACATTAGACGCAGATTTACGATAAGATTTACGATCCCAGAATTAAACTAAAATTTTCTTGTCCAGGATAATAAATCACTGATACTTTCTTTATTATTCTATGGAAATAGGGAAATTACAGATCTATTCTATATTTTTCTTGCAGACTGCCCCGATGTTACCGCAACTTGAAAGGTGAGTTACTCTTTAATGGTCAAGCATGCTTCAAATTATTTGTCGTTGTCTATATCCACAACGCGGCCGGGGACTTGCTGCCGGGGACATGGTTCTTGCTTCTTTATGTCCGTGGATGTCCGCGTATGTCCGTGGATGTCTGTTAGAATTTTTCACAAGCGATAACTTCCAAACGATTTGTTGGATTCTTTCGAAATTCGGCATACGCATTCCTTGCGACGAGACGACAGTTGATATTGCATTTCAGCAACATCTACCTGAAGGTGGCTCCACTGGGTCAAAATGGATCTTGATTCTTTGTGTCCGTGGATGTTCGTGGATGTCTGTTTGAATTTTCCACAAGCGATAACTTCAAAACACTTTGTTGGATTCTTCCGAAATTCGGCATACGCTTTCCTTGCGACGAGACGCCAGTTATTATTGCATTTCAGCAACATCTACCTGAAGGTGGCGCCACTGGGTCAAATTGGGTCTTGCTTCTTTGTGTCCGTGGATATGTCTGTGGACGTCCGTTAAACGTGGACGTCCGTCCAAACGCTTTGTCGGATTCTCCCGAAATTCGGCATACGCGTTCCTTGCGTCAAGACACCGGCTGCTATTGCATTTCAGCGACATCTGCCTGAAGGTGTCGCCACTGGGTCTCGCTTCATCATGTCCGTTCCTGTCCATATATGTCGGTTCAAATTCTTTGCAAGCGATAACTTCCAAATGCTTTGTTGGATTATCCTGAAATTCGACATACACATTCCTTGCGGCAAGACGCTGGTTGCTACTGCATTTCAGCAACATCTGCATGAAGGTGGCGCCACTGGGTCAAAGATCAATGATTGATTTCTCAAAAATGGCACAGATACCTCCTCTAATCATAAGACACGTGTATCAAGTTTAATAATCATCCAGTTGCATTTCTCCCTTCTTCGTGCCGATATAAGACCGAGATCATACATCTGCTTGTTGAATTCTGCTGTTCCTGCGATTCCTGGTGTTGGTTTCCAGTCAATGACCCCAATTCCTAGCTTAAGCACATTCAACACACAAAAAAATGAGCAATTTTTATTTCCTGTTTCCACATTTGTCAATTCGCGATTGAAACAATTCGCGGAGACTTTAGAATTGATTGCTCGAAATTTGGCATATACATTCCTTGCGACAAGACTGGTTGGTATTGCATTACAGCAAGATCTGGCTGAAGGTGGTGCTACTGGGTCTTGTTCCAATCTTCTGTGGATGTCCGTGGATGTCTGTTCAAAATTCTTAGAAAGCGATAACTTCAAACGCTTTGTCGAATTCGTCCGAAATTTGGCATAGGCATTCCTTGCGGCAAGATGTTGGTTGGTATTGTGTTTAAGTGAGATCCGCCTGAAGGTGGTGCCACTGGATTTGTTTCCAGCCAATAACTTAAGAACTGCTTCTGACCATGATAGTGGTCATGTCATCCAAGTTGTCACATGAACAGGTACAATAAAAGCGTACCTGAGATACAACACATATCACGAATCGTTAGATTCTTCGTATGTGCTTTAGAATAGGTTAACCAGAAGACTATACTGTGAAGTCATGTGGCTCTGTCAGTATGTCGGCACCTCTTCCCACTTCCCTTATATGCGTTGTAATTTTTACGGGGCTATGTAGACCCGTAGGGACTAATGGTCCTGTATTGTAGTGAGGAAAAACTTGAGCACATTTGGTACCGTTGCCAGGGTGACTGGTTGTTTATTTAACTGCTTTAGGCTTTGAGAGGAAGAGCAGAAGAAAAAAGTCCTCAAGTTATTCAGCTACTGCAGATAGTTTGGTCAACTATTTTGGCTAGATTTTGTTTCACCTGGTCTATATTAGTGAAGTTAAATATTTTCTGCTATTCTTATATATGTTCATATGTCATTTTCACAGAGATTTCCTGCTTTAGAGCGTGAATACAAAATGGATACTATTCAGGGGTTGACTTGGAGAGTTTTCCTGAAAGGATGTCATAAATCGCTGGTTGATAAAAACTTTATTTAAAACACTTAACATATACAGAAGAAAATAGTTTAAGGCAGACTTATCATATGTTTGCCATGTTGGCAAGAAATTCTAATTTTCTAGGCTTCCATTCTTGCAGAAATTGTATACAGGGTATGTAACTTAGGGACTAACACACAAACATCCCCTCCACCAGACCCTCTATACCATTTAGAGCATAGACACATGCATGACACATGCATGCCCTAGGTCAATGGCTTGATTTACTTAGCTGATAGGGTCAATTGATAGGGTCAAACTCCAAGTCATTATGTTTAGATAGCAGTAAGCTACACGTACAAGTCTGCATACAACCATTGTAAGAATTTATAATCTTCCATACTACATGTAGGGGTGTACTGGCAAGAGGAGGTACATGTAAATAATATGATGCCATGAGAGGATACATCCCAGCAAAGATCCAGTCCATCTCACCATGAGGATTTTGCATTGTATCTCAATATTCATCTGTTGTCATTTACTGCTGACGGATATGCTTTCTATAATCTGAAAAAAGTAAAAATATTGTACAAATATTGGTAGCATGCAGAGAAGACATTATTTATCATTTCATCAGGTTGGTTTCATAATAAATGTCTGTCTCATTGGTCACAAGATATTTTTTTAAATATATATATGTGTACAATTACACTAATGCACTAGAGATTGAGAGAAATATGTGAGACTACAAATTGTATGGCTCTTCGCCATGGAACTGAACATCAAAGAGTTAGTGGAATTATTCCAACAGCCTATTTTACATTTAAATAGCCCCGTTTCAGTGCCTAAGGCTCTAGTTATCTGTACATGGCGAAATTCTGCAGGTGGACGTTTCGTCCCCGAGGCCCGCCCCCTGTACAGACCTTTTGGTCTTTGTTTTATGTTGGCATTGTGGGAAGTTGATGCTGGGTTGACATCGGGCCTTACAGACTAGTCTTTTGTGTTAAATTCCGTCATCTTCATCTGACGACGATACAGCTCACCAATTACCAATACACGAGTTGTCAGAGCATTTCCACCATAGCTCTCTAGATTTAGTATAATACCGCTGATGTCGGTGCCAGGGGCCGTGTGGTCATGTCATCCAAGTTGCCACATGAACAGGTACAATAAAAGCGTACCCGAGATACAACACATATCACGAATCGTTAGATTCTTCGTATGTGCTTTAGAATAGGTTAACCATAAGACTATACTGTGAAGTCATGTGGCTCTGTCAGTATGTCGACACCTCTTCCCACTTTCCTGTAATTGTTCAAAGCTGCTGTGCATGTCCGTGGATGTCACAAGCGATAACTTTCAAACGCTTCGTTGAATTTCTTTGAAATTTGGCATATGAATTCCTTGTCCCGAGACATCGATTTATATTACGATTCAGCACGATCTGCCTGAAGGTGGCACCACTAGGGTTCGGTCCATCCTTCTGTGGATATTCATGCAAATTCTCACAAGCATTAACTTTGGAACGCGTCATCTGATTCCTCTGAAATTGGGCATATGCATTCATTGCAAGAAGATGGTTGGTATTGCGTTTCACCATATGAGTGAAACAAACTTGAGTTCTGAAATACCCTACCATTCCAGGTAATAACTTGAGAAACGCTCATCGGATTCTTCTCAAATTTGGTATGCGTATACCATGCCATATGAGATGTCACTTGCAATTGAGTTTCGCCCACTTGCGCATACAGGTAGCACCAGCTGGTGGCAACTTCTAAATTTGGTTTCTGGAGAATAACTTGAGAACTGTTCATCGGATTCTTCCCAAATTCGGTATGCATATACCTTAATTGCCACGAGATGTTGCTTGGGATTGCGTTTCACCCACTTCTGCTTACAGGTGGTGCCACCTGGTGGCAAAATGAGAAATGTGTTTCCAGCCAATAACTTGAGAACTGCTCATTGGATTCTTCTCAAATTTAGCATGCATGTACCATGCCAGGAGATGTTGCTTGGGATTGCCTTTCGCTCACTTACACTTACAGGTGGTGCAACTTGGTGGCAAAATCCCAAATTTGTTTATGGGTAATACCTTGAGAACCGCTCATCGGATTCTTCTCAAATCTGATGACATAAGATGTCACTTGAGATTGCGTTTTGCCCACCTGCACCTAATTGTGAGGCCACCTGGTGTAAAAAAAATGGTGTCAAATTTGGTTTCCGGGCAATAACTTGAGGACCCTCCTCGGATTCTTCTCAAATTTGGCTTGCAGATACAATTCCAAGAGATGTCGCTTGGGATTGTATTTTGCCTGCTTCTGCCTACAGGTGGCGCCACCTAGTGGAAAAATTCTGAATTTGTTTCCGGACAATAATTTGACAATTGCTTATCGGATTCTTCCCAAAGTGTGTATGCCGATACCATGCCTTGAGATATCGCTTCGGATTGTGTATCGCCCACTTGCACCTACAGGGGGTGAAAGAAGGTGGCAAATTTGGTTTGCAGATAATATGCCATGATATGTCGCTTTGGGGTTGCATCCTGGTTACATAATTTTCGTTCTTCACTGCGTGGAAACTATATCACAGTAGCAGTCCTTCCTACACCTATGAAGTAGCAGTTGCCTCTCTAAAGTATATTCCCCGAGACCAGCAACGTTCAAAATATTGCTGCCATTTCGGCGGGGGGGCCTAGCATCCTCTGGCTGCTTGTACTCGTATATACACGATACTGGCGCAATACTGATGTAAGAAGAATTTTAAATCTTGAATATGAACTGGACAAAAGTTGCTGCTGTCAGTCTCACCCTGCTCCTGCCAACAAATTCTTTTCTTATTTGCTTAAGCTCGTCCGTCGTTACGCCTTAATGCCTGTCTCAACGCCTTAACACCCTATCTTAACGCCTTATCTTAACGCCGTAACGCCTAGCTTTACGCTTTAACGCGCTATAGTAACACATTAACGCCCTATCGAAACACCTTGACGCATTTGTGGTACACCCATTTTATGTTGTACCTTTCATATTTGTGGGATAGATCGGTTAAGCTCGGAACTCTCAGACTCTGAGATCTTGGAGCTCGGAGCGCAGAAGTGAAGACATCGCACCTACATGCTATAGGGTACAGGGTGCACCGTGCGATGACGTCAATTCTGAGCTCCGAGCTCCGATTCCAAGAGTACCGAGCTCTTAACTGGTTCATCCCACAGTTCCGAGCTCTGTAGTTCTTCAAAGGGCGGCTTCTGATTGAACAAGAGCAACCGAGAATACACCTAACGGGCACGAACGAATGTGACAGGTACAAAATAAAATGGGTGTACCACACATGCGTCAAGGTGTTACGATAGGGCGTTAAGGTATTACTACCGCGCTTTACAGATTTAAGCTAAGGCGTTCAGATAGGGCGTTAAAGCGTTGAGTCGGGCGTTAAAGCGTTGAGTCGGGCGTTAAGGTGTAAAGACGGGCGTTGACGGGCGTCACTCTTTTGAAGAATTGGTGTCAATCCAAGGAATATTTATAAAAACCAAAGCTTCTGAGCTATTTCACCAGGGCGTTGAAGGGTTAAGCTGAGCCTTGACGGGCGTTACTCCCCAAAAAGCAAGCGTATCCCAAAAAACATGCACAGTGGACGTTCAATCATCAATGTGGCTTATACTTGCTTTTAGTGCGAGCGCACGTTCACCAGACGTTACAATGCCAGTTTCCCACAATTCCCTGACTACGCATGCGTGCCATAGCCTTACTTCCACTCCATATCAGTCCAGTTGGACGCTCCCCCACGAGTGCTTCAAACTGATACATCATACGACCCATTCGGACCAATATTGGGCCACCCAGGTCCCCAAACGCCCTTTCCAATGCCCATTTCCCACAATTCCCTGTCTGTGCATGCGCACCATAACCCTACTTTCACTACACACTAGTCCAGGCGGATGCTACTTCACTTGTGCTTCAAACTGAAGTCTCACACGATCCATTCAGGCCAATATGGGTCTACCTCAACCCCAAAACGTCCCTTCCAATGTTTTTTCCCACAATCCCCGGTCTGCGCATGCGCGCCATTACGTAACTTCCATTCCACTCCCACACTGTTGGATGCTCCCCCGTGGGTGCTTCACTATGACACCTCACACGACCCAGTAGGCCCACTATTGGCTCACCACGACCCCAAAACGTCCATCCGATGCACTTTTCCCACAATTCCCTGCTTGTGCATGTGCATCATAGCCCTACTTTCACTCTATACCCATGCTGTTGGATGGTCCCCCACGATTGCTTCAAACCGATACCTCACACGACCCATTCGGACCAATATTGGTCCACCTCGACCCCCAAACGTCCATTCCGATGCTCTTTTCCCACAATTCCCGGTCTGCGCACTCGCCTCATAGCCTTACATCCACGACCCACCCATCCAGTCGGATGGTCCTCCACGGGTGCGTCACTTTGGTACCTCACAAGGCCCAGCTGGACCAATAGTGGTCCGTCTCGAACCCAAAACGTCCACCCCAGCGCTACTTGTCCAGTGCGCATCCCAGCGCTACTTGCCCAGAGCGCATGCGCACGGTAACTTTTCAGCGAATTCAACCCAAAAGCCTCGGGGCCCCTTCCATCGTGTTCTAGATCGCCAGACAAAGAAAACAAGGGGCCACACTCTGTGCCGCAAATGTCCATGGGTGGGTTGCTCATTTGGTTTTAACATTGAAGTCACCTTCTTTAGGGGCAGATAACTCATGCTGGGCCGTCACGTGACCGAAAGTGACCTTTGATATTTGACTTTTGATCCGAGGTGACCTTTGGCCCGGAAATGACCTATGACATTTCACCTTTGGCTCGGAAGTGACGTCAGCTCCACGTGATCCACATAACGTCATCAGTCTGTCTCAATGCGCGGGAATTTTCACTCTTACTACTACTTATGCGGCTTACTGCTACGATAACAGGTGAATTTTGGATATATATTTGAAAATACAATGTTTCGACTAATAATTGCGACCATCTTCAGGGATAAATTATAACATATTTATATTCCTACATTGTGAAACACCAATCGAACTCTCGACTTAGGGGATACCGTCCTACTGCACTACCAACTGAACTACCAGGTCCAGTTGGGAACAGCTCACTAATTCAATCCGTTTCACAAACACTTATTGCCACGTGGCTTATTGCCACGATAACAAGTGAATTTTGGATATATATTTGAAGATACAATGTTTCGACTAATAATTGCGACCATCTTCAGGAATAAATTAGAATGAATGAAACTCCGAAGATTGAAGTCATTTTGATATATACTCTATATTTCGGCACTTATTCTGCCATCATCAGGAAATATATGCGAACTAAACATAGGGCACAGTAGTGTGAGAAAAAAAATTAATCTGTCTCCTCATATATTTTGTACAATACTCATGTTATTGACCACGCCAGGCGTTGGGATGAACTGTTGTTCAAAGAGGCACTCTGATCGTGTTTAGATAAGAACTGCTCACCTGTATTTCCCGCATTGTATTTATGTTGTTTTAACTTATTCATGTGAACTTCTGCTCACACTACTGTGCCATATACCAAAATGTATATCTTGTTTAGTTCGTATGTATTTCCTGATGATGGCAGAATAAGTGCCGAAATATAGAGTATATATCAAAATGACTTCAATCTTCGGAGTTCCATTCATTAATGAATGTGAAACTAATCTGTGGTACTTCTGGTTTCAAGGGATAAATCATAACATCTTTATATTCGAACACTGTGAAACACCAATCGAACTCAACGACTTAAGGGATACCACTGCTCTACCAACTGAGCTACCGAGTCCAGTTGGGAACAGCTCTCTACTATACTCAATTAGTAGATGTTTCTGGTAACTAGGAATGTTTTGTTCCTGAAACCACATGATCATATACTAGTAGTCCAAAGATGTCGCCATGGGAATTTTATTGCCAGAGTGTCTCCTATCATAAGCTTCACTATAATGATCTTGATAATGATGATCTAGAAAGGCGTCATCTGGGGACGGATCCAATATCAGACTGTATTCCACCGTGGACGATCCGATCGGTGGCATCGAAGTTAACTTTAAGATGACAAACTTTTTCATTACCTATAAATGACACATTGTTTTATTATTATTATTGACAAGGTCTGGATCTATGGGCAGATATCGTGACAGTGAAACCTTGGAGACAGTTGAAGCTTCCAGCCTGGTTTCCACCATAAGTTCCTCCTTGTCAGGAGCCTTTAAAGCTCCTCGTGATAATTTGAGAGATATTGTTAAAAGTGGATCTTACGTAATAACCATCACGGACTCAGTAAATAAAGAAAAAAATATGAAGATTCCAGTGAAAGACGGAAAGCTCTATAAATGTAAGTAAAGTTTGCCTTGAAATTCACAAAATTTATGAAATTATAGACCTACTGAGATGTTTTGTTCATCTGTACATGAAATCTGTTAAACTAAACCCCCGGCATCATTGCAACGCGGTTTGCCACACATTTAGCTCTGTCACATGGTAACAAAACGCGTTCACGCTGCATCTAGTCGACGCGTTACAATTGTGACAAAACGAATAAACACTCCAGTTTTGGACGAAACTGGGCAGCATCGCCCATGATTCTTCATTCAAATCGACTGTACTAACCAATTTATCACAATTCACTTCGCGACAATCTGGTCGACAGGTATGCATTGTTCACCAGTTGTCGCAATTGTGACCAAGCGCAGTAGTTGTGACGAAACGTATGCAGTGTAAGCGTGTTTTGTAACGTTCTGAAAGTGTCAATGTTGACACGGCATTAAAGAAGTGTGTTTTTAGTGTATTTTCTTCAGGGTTACAAATTACAAAACCATTGATATGCCAAACTATTATAAGTTTAAACTGACGGTATTATGTTTTTGTTTCAGCTGCATGTGGTATACAGTAAAGCCAAATTTGATTGCCCAACAGATCTTGTCTGGTGCGAAAAGATGCGTTGTGTGGATGAAGATTTGAACTTCAGCTTGGATCGGGATGGGTCGAAGGAAAGGATGTCGCTTCTGGAGTCTCTTATGAGGGAGGCTTTCTTGGAGTACATGCAGGGGCCTAATAACTCTCCTAAACTCAGTGGTTCAGCGCTGTTTCATTGGGGACAAACATGTCAAAGATGTATACACCAGTTACAGCGACAACTGTGTCATTCATTTGAGCCCCCTATACCATCAATAAAATGGCATCAATGTTTCAATTATTTAATGGATATCCGATACTTAACCGTATATACACTTCCGGTACAACAGTAATTTCGTTATTTCAAGATTACACTGTCTTAGTCTGGCACAGATTCAAGTGCTGAAATTTGGTACACGGCTCCCATAGCAGAATACATAAAAATATATATTTTTTTGTCATTAAGAAGGAGTGACACAGCTCCCATCTTCGAGTACAGATTTAAAATTCCGATGAACTTAGTGCTTAATACAACATACGAATAACTAATGTAACCGTTGAGAAGTATTTTGGAACGGAAATATTAAACAATGGAGCAAAACGATAACGTACATAGTCAACGTTATGAGATGACGTTACTGCTGCTCGACAATTATCCGGTTTGTTTATCATCGGAATGAGCACGTATCATTAAGGAGCTTGTTTTCGATATGAACAATTTGAGGGTACGCCTTTGAAAACTTATGGAAAATTTTGTTTGAATGGGCATTCGATATTGTTCTCTAGATGTATTTCTTCATAAAGAATTGTGGTGACCAGTTTGTTATTTTCAACAGTATGAAGTTTCGGATCGGGTAGGATATAACCACATAACGATTAATCAATCAATCAGTTTATTCCTCAGGCCCGTGTCCGGCATAAGAGGTTACATAAGAAATTACAAATATTACATTAGAATCCTCATTTATCATTTCTTTGTTGGAGGAGCGGGAAAAAACAGTTACCCTTCTTGTATTAATTTTACAAATTGCGCAAGTCGCCTAATAACACCATTATTGCGATTGGTGAATAAATTTTGTAAACCATAAGAAAGCTTATTTCTAGAAAAATAGTAAGGTATCTTTTTTGTTCTGAATATATTAAAGTGCACACAGTCGAATATATAGTGATACTCATCTCCGAGAGAAATATTACATCGTGCGCATATTCTTTCTTCAATCGGTGAGCAGCAGGGGGGGTGAGCATCCCAAGGGGGGGGAGCGGCCCCGTGTTCCGCTCGTTTGCGTTCCGCTCGTTTGTTATACGGGGGTGAATTCCCGTTAACATATGAAGCTCTCCGCAGGTGGCCCCTGCCCTCCCCTCCTGTTTTATTTTTACAAAACTCCACCACGTCACCAGACGGATTCCCCGGGCTGTCTTACTATATACCGTAGGACTGAAAAAAAAGAGGGGCAATTCACGGGTCCCAGGGCCAGCACAGCAGGGGGGGGGGCGAGTTAATCTACGCCGGGGGTCAAAAAATGCAAAACCGGTGTGTCACGTCTCACTGAGTCCCCGTCACATGGCTTCGTGGCCTGTGACGTATTCCTCTTCACATGGCTTCGTGGCCATGTGAGGGCTTGGTTTTTATTAAAGTAAGTATTTGGGACTCAATTGCTCTTAATAACTCTCCTCCTTGGCATCCTAGACAATTCGAAATGAGTCTAGAATATTTGTGAGAAGAGCTCGGAACAAGCGTTCCAAGAGCAGTCAGGTAGGGATCGAACCCCCTTTTGTGAGACGTGACTGGAAGACACGATTAACATTTCGCACGGCCTACCTAGGCCCCATGTGGCTTGAAGACCTCTTTATTAAGGGAACAGACATTGTAATAACCGCTAGGGACAGCCACAAGCTTTCCGCCAACAGAGAAGCTAGTTCCGGCTGGGACGTTCTCCCATAGTGGGTAGAAAGTGAGCTCGAGCAGTGCTACTTTGTATTGTCCGTTTTGGTTCTTGAGCGCATGTGTGAGGTCGACTGCTGCGCCATTTTGAATGTTGCTCAGTGTTACATACATAACCGGCCACAGGAAGTGCTAAACCAGCAAGGATTGCGCATGGATAGACACGCCTTTAGCTTCAATACAAAGGCCACCTACCAAGCGGCCAGGTTGTACACCGCTGGAACGAGTGTTACTGGGACGACATTCACTCACCAAGACATCCTGGTGAACACAGCAAGTGGTGGCTTTGCGGCCCAGTTTCCTGATGTATTTGTGAAATACTGCCTGCCTAAAGTGAAAAGCGACCAGCTTGTTCAGGCATGGCGCTCTAATCCCTTGCAGTTTTGGCAGAATCAACTGAATTTCGCCGTGTGGTGCGCCACGACCGGCTGCGGCGTGTCTGTGAGCGACCACCTAGCCGCTGGCGCACGAACTGCTAGCCACACCCGGGCCCTCTACACCTTCCATGTCTACTTCCAGATCAGGCGGATCCTAAAAGAGATCCAGGCCCCGCTCCCTCAAGACGACGCTTGGGCGGCATTTAACAATCCATTTGACCGCAGAGCATATGAGCGCATCTGTGCAGAGTTTGGGGTGTCGCCGCATGCCGATTGGAGACAGCAGCAGAGCGAAAACAGCGGCATAGGAACGATTTACTTCTATGCCACACACGCAGGCTACAGGCGACTTCCAAAACCGTACGACCCAACCTGGCATTCGTTTACTTTCCGAAAAAAACACTTTCACATTGACTACATTGCGCAGGGATCGGAGGCTGACAAGGCGTGGACAACGTTCATGCTGGACAGATCGCAGGGCTTCACACATGCAGGCGTCGAGCGTGTTAATGATTCCATTCGAACGTATGTATGGGCCATCCTCGGCGCCCAGGCTCAGACGCGCACACGGATCTTAGGAGAGGGCACAGCATTTGACGCGCAGAAGCAGTTTCTCGCCAACATCGAGGATGCGGTCTCCTCTCCAGTTGACCTCTCATCAGCGATAAAACGCTACCAAGACGTCCTGCAGTATGCAGGCTCCAAAGTTAACTATGTGTTCGGAATCGGTCTGTACATGGCGCCCAGTGACATGTTGCTCCGCATAGGTCATATCGCCGGTTACAACAATGAGATCGTAGTTGCAACAGAAAATCAAAAACTTGGCGAGAACGCGGACGTTAACGCAACAGTCGCTCCTCCAAACGCGGAAGGAGATACGGGAGAAAAAGGAGTGGTTCCCACGGCGAGCGGCAGGATGGGAGAAAAAGGAGTGGTTCCCACGGCGAGCGGCAAGACCGCGACGCTGGATCATGACGTTCCCACCGCGCCGGTTCACTCCTCGCGAGATGTCGCTGCCTCCACGGTCCCAGCTAGTCAACACGACGACGAAAAGACCGCAATCATCGTCGGTGTCATCGTAGCTGGGCTGGTGACCATTTGGCTATTTCGTTAGCCAGTCGCGAGTCACCACATAAAGCAGCCCCGCAGCCGCAACAACCAAGGACCACATATTCTCTGCAAGCCATCCAGCAGTTTTCGACATAAGCCGCTAAGAAGCCAGGAAACAATGCTCCCAATTATGCCGGGTAGCGACGCCGCGGCTTTTCCGGCAAGCTTTGCGAGGATTCTTTTGCGAGGACTCTTTTACAGTCCCGCTCGTCGGAACGACTGGCTTGGAAGGAGTCGGTGTTGGGGCCGGGGTGCCCCCGCCCGTCAAAGCAAGCACTAGCGTGGACACGATGAAGCCCAGCGCGGTGAGGATGCTAACAACGGTTATCCCCTGCTCTCTGAACAATGTGCGAAGTCGCTCAGCCAGGGTAGTATCTTCGTTGAGGACGCGGTTTATCGTCTCACGGATTCGGTTAATCTGTGAGCGAAGAGCCTCCCGACTGGCAGTTGCAGCCTCAAGGCGGGCGGCCCGCTCATCCTTTAGTTCTCGAACACGCTCCGCGACGCGCCTTCGAGAGAACTCATCTACGTCAGTCTCATTCAGTTTTCCTTCCTCGAGAGCAATGCGGTCATCCAATGCTGACAGCTTGGCCAGGTTGTTGGTGAGCTCACCCCGAATGGTCTGGAGGGCTTTGTCAAGCCCGCGCAGCTCTCTGAGATTTAAAGGGGGGTCGCGCGTCCATGAAGGCCGTTCCCATTTTCTGAACAGCGTCTGTGGCTACCTTGGCTCTTCCGTCGAGGTCCTGGAGTTCAACGCTTTCGACCGCCGCTGCAGCCCCACCAAGTTCTTCGCTCGCTGTCTGTAGAGCTACCACAGCCTGAGGGGGCAGATTTTCCGATGCCTAACGGCGCCAGTCTGTAAACCCTAGTTCATCCCGAATCGCGTTGATACCGCCACGCTTCCCAGCTACCGTGGACAGGGAGAGAGGTCGGCCTGTACGAAGGTTAATTAAGTCCAAGTTGGGGAAAGCCACAAGGCGCAGCTTCCCGTCAGTCGTGACTTCAAACCTCGAGTAATCCCTACCTAGGTTGGGAGTAAGCCCCTCCTCTGGCTGGTAGGTGTAGTAGTCATCGACAGTTGTCTGGACTAACTCTTGCTGAAGAGAGAGAGGGCGCTCACCTTCCTGCGCTTGCGCGGCCGAAGGACCCACTCTGTCTGATGACAAATCGACATCGTCCGTTTACCCGTCCCTCCTCGTTTCTGTCTCGTCGAGACGGCCGGTATCAACATCATAGTCCTCCATATTGAATAGTCCGCCATATTGAATAGACACAGCTTATCACTTCAACAAGATGGCTTCTTCACAATACGGTCGCAAGCTTAATCCCTACCGCAGACTTCGCGAGCCACTTGGGATCAAGGGGGTTCGCCAGGCAGTTGTGATCACAAACAATCCCAGCACTATCGATCAGAACCAACAGCTACTGGTGCGCTTTCCCAATCTCGGAGCGAACGATGTTATCGTTCCGCGGACCGCCCGTCTCGCCTTCAACATCGAACTGAAATCATCCGACGTGAATCGAACCGTGGTTCAGAATTTGGGCCGCGCAATCATAAAGAAGACAACAATCAAAATCAGCGGCAATGAGGTTATGAGCATTGACGACTCCGACGTATACTACTCCTATCGCGACCTGTGGAAAACCGCCAAAGAGCGCGATAATGCAGCCGACAAAGCTTCGGGTTGGTGCCGGGGATGCTGAAAACAAGAAAACAGATAAAGCCATAGCGCGGGCATACGGCAACCGCTTCTTTGTCCCGCTTGACTTCGAGTTGCTGGACAGCCACATGCCTTTCTACCAAAGTGCGCTTGGTGATCGTCTGGAGTACGAACTGACATTCAACGACTACAGTCGCGTGATCGTCGCAGAGGATGATGAAGCCGCCAGTTACAATATTGAAAACGTCTGCCTCGATTAATCGCTAGATTAATCCGAACCCAGTATGCAGGACGCCTAGCCATCCTCTACGACAAGGTGCTCCGCCACCGCAAACTGACACGTAACAAGTCTGACACTCTCTGGAACATCAACCTGAACGTGCCCGCTCGCAGCATGAAGGGCATTCTTATGCTGTTCGAAGAACCTGACCCCTGGGCTCGCGACACTGAGGACTTCTATAATCCGCTCATCACGAAGGTAGAGGTGTGCATCGAGGGGGTGCCGAATCAGCTGTACAGTCAAGGACTGAGAGCGCACCAGCTGTGGGATGAGACCAAGAAAGAGTTCGCAGCCGGTAGTAAACGTCAATCCGAGGTTGCAATGGTCGCAAAAGACCTGGATCTAGCAGACGTCTCCCTGGGGGAGTTCCTGACCACAAAATATGCACTATGGCTGGATTTGCGAGCCACGGACGATGACGGACTACATGGGAGCGGCCGAAGGGTGGTGAATGCCAGCGAGGGCATCACCATCCAGATCACAAAGGAAGCAGAGCCGGCCGCCGCATTGAACGTTTATCTGTACATCGGCATGGATGCACAAATGAATATCGAGGATGGCCGACTCAAAGAAGTGCTCAATTAATGGCGCAGCCCCGCTGCTTCCCAAAGACCCCCACTCCGCTATCATATGTGGCCAGACAGGGTGTGGTAAGACTGTTTTCGCCCTTGACCTACTCGAAGGCCACTTCCGTGGTGTCTTTGAGCACATCGTCATCCTTTGTCCCACGATTCGCTACAACAGCACCTACCTAGCCCGACATTGGGTCTGGGCTGACCCAGAGATCTACATAGTCGACCCCGGCGAGCGTCTCCACGACTATCTGCGAGCATTCTATCGCCTATTTGCCGGAGAACACACTTTGTACATCATTGATGACTGTGCCGCAAGCAAGGCTCTAACCAAAAAGAAAGACAGGCTGTCTGAGCTAGCCTTCAGTGGCCGCCACACAGAGCAGAGCGTTTGGGTGCTGAGCCAGAAGTACAACTCGGTCTTGAAGGATCTACGAGAGCAGACGCGATGGTGCGCCCTGTTTCACTGTAAGGACCGCGATTCTTTTGAAGAGTGCCTCCGCGAGAACGATGTTATTCCAACAAGAGATGAGCGACTCAAAACTAGGGCGCTGCTGGCAGAGACAAAACATGCAAAACTCCTGTTAAAAACTGACCAGCCGGCTGCATATATGGTCGTTGTTTAGGCCGTAAATGTGGGAAGTGCTACTGCTTTGCCAGATTCTTACTCTCGGAGCCTTTGTGTATATCATCTACGAATATATTAGACTGAAGAGGTACGTAAGTCATAGTATCACCCTTTGCCAGCGGTACGCGCAAGTGATACGGGCCACGCACGTAGCAAACATGGATTGCGATGAGATTATTGACGAGCTGTTGGAAGAAGAGGCCGGCGGTCGTGCAGCCAAGGCGGCTACATCTAGTTGCCACGACGGCGCGGCAGCCGGAGCCACAGGGTCTCGCTCAAGCTCCGTAGGGGCCGACGGGATGACTATTGCTAGTAAACGCGAAAGACTAGCAGCGTTGGCCGCCGGAGGACAGGCCAAGGAGTACATTACATCGGACCAGGTCGAAAGCCTGGACGATATAGAAGTTGACAAGCTGTATGCTCGCTATGAAGCGCGCTTGGGAGCTAAGATGACCAAGACCTTGGGGACAGCTGCACTTCAGCTCTATGCCATGGCAGCCAGCTCTTTGCTCCCCATTCCATCTGAAAATCAGTCAAAGCTCGTTGCTGACCTAGAAGATGATTCCTTCGTTGAGCATGCGCTAAGCAATGCTACCTGTCAGCTATACCACCGCTTTGGAATGCTCTTAGCACCCCTGACCACATTCCTTACCACTGTTAAACACTGCCAATTTGGACACACATGTCCCCAGACATATGCGTCTGCGTTCGATGATGACGGAGGTACTGGAACCACAAGCGAATCAGCCACCGGTGAGAGTGACTCGACAGACCCTCAGTCAGGAAGGGACAGCGCCTGATGGAAAGAACCCTAAAAAGGTGGAAGCGGGACGAAAGGGCGTCTTGCTCCCACAGGGATGTCACAGGCTGCCGAGACGACCACCACCAACACCGAACCGACCGTCGAAAACGCACGGAGTGCTGGACCACAGTGGGCTCCTTATATACTATGCAGTCTAGGAATTGCAGGGGCTCTGCTCGTGGGATACAGGTTGCGCTCGCGTGCACTTTCAGGATTGCCGCTTGTGAGAGAACCAATCGATCGTCGAGCGGCAGCGC
>JAVTVY010051615.1:0-26774 GCA_036873755.1 Hanleya hanleyi | reverse complement strand
TATCTGATTGGGGACATGATCAACATTATCATAGTTACTATGATTAAACGTTCCAGTGCTAAATCGTGTTTATTCTAAATAAAATAATTCTGTCTTTTTGGCCTTGATCAGAAACAAAAGACTTCTTTTGGCCCATATGCACTTAATGATGAATTCCATGTACCACTTCACAAAAATAAATTTCTGGTATTTTAGTCCCTCAAAGCTTACCTCTAAAAATGCGTTGATAGTTTTGTCATCCTGGAAGGCCATACCAGTTATGTTGGACCACTCCTGCACAAACTGAACCACCCGTCGTTTGTGAGTGAGAGAATAATCCGCACTGTCCTGTTCTGAGGTCTCCCCAGTTTGTGCATGATAGGTGAAGTGTGTCAAGGGAGGTAATCATGTTTAAAAGGGAGGCAACCCCAGTGCTCACTGCCTTGCATGAAAGTCATATTGGTGCCCAATTTTCTGCCTTGCATTTCCCCCAGATATTTTCATTTTACACTAGAGTTTGTAAGTGTGGGAAAAAGGTGCATTATCAAATGAAGGGAAAGTTGTAGAGAACTGTTAGGGTATTTTACAAGAGAATCCCACAGATTATATTTGGAATGTTTGAAAACAATGAGAAGCAAATGTGAATCCATATCACATGACAATAGTGTTATAGAAAGACTTGCTTATGTTTAAGAAGTTTGCCTAAGGCCATAAAAAGTTAATTAATTGTTTCTCAAGTGGCGCCGCATCCTCGATTTCTCTCCCGCTGGGCACTTTTTTTTTCACTTTTTGAAAAAAATCAAAAAAAAATCCGCCGCATCCCTGGCATACTGTCCGCTCCCATTCTTTTTATTGTATGTGTAAATGTGCTTGTAAACTGTGTTTATTCGTTGTAATGTCTATTCGTTTCCCAAAAATGGTGTTTTACTATGTTTGTGAAAAAGAAAAATGCTTTAATACGTACAGAGATGTCATCGCCATGATCGTATCGATCACAAAATAGTTTACAACCGGCAGTTGCGCGAACTCGTTCCAGTTTTAAACCAAACTGCGCATATACAAAAATCAGACCTGAATATAAGCGGAAGCGGATTGCCGTATGTTTTTATTATGTAAATTTCGCTTCTCCGTTATCGTAATTTTATAAATAGCGAATAGTATATTTATCATAACATTATTTATTAAAATCTTCGTCATAAATTGTGCACATTTCAACACGAAAGGCTGTAAATTAAAGAAATATTTTCATCCTAGTCTCCGGTTCCAGCGTCGGTTATGCTTTTCATTATGTTCTTTGCCTAGTTTAAACAATTCATCGGAAATGGGTCCAATGAAATGAAATTTGTGATTGTATTTTTACCGCATTTTTTATCCGTTTTCACAATGCTGGTTTTAGCATACATTGCTGAATGTCGAGAACGTGGGGCGGTTAACATGCTGAAGGAATGGACAATTATACAGGTTAGCCCAAGTGCCACCGTGATCGAGGTCCTGAACGAGGTGACCGGTATCACCCGATGCCCAGATTTCGACGACGCGATATCGTGTACAATTGGAAAATCTAAGCAGGACGGAGATTCCATCCCACTTCAGGCCACAATCGGAGAAAATTGCATTTATTTCATAGAATATTTCATTTTGTGTGTGTTTAAACATATATGGTCTTCCCGGCTTGTAAAAAAAAAAAAAAAAAAAAAAAAAAACCGCCCGCATCCTTCCTTGAAAAAAAACAAAAAAAAAACAAAAAAAACCGCCCGCCCGCTCCTGAAAAAAAAAAACCCACTTGAGAAACAATTAATTAACTTTTTATGGCCTAACTACACCAAACATACAGGCTGCGTTTTTTTGGTCTCACTTTGATCTTTGCAGTCTCATCTCATTCTGAGAGTACTTATGCATTTTTTTTACAACACAAACAATCGGTGCAGTCTGATCGTTGTGCTGAATCAAATTAATAGGCACTTTTTTAAATGATGAGGGAGGGAGGGAATTATTTTAATTTTTCCTTTCGTAAACCCAAGTTTTTATTTGATATATATTTCAAATGATGTCATCTGAGCATGATGCCAAAATGGGGCTAATGCCTTTTAATTTATATACATATGTACTCGACTGCATATTACAAAGAAGTTACGAAAGCAATAGTTGTGGTGCAAGACAAATACAATGGCAGCCATGATGATAAACTTATGCAATAAGTCAATGGTATTTGCTAATTTATTTCCAAATATTCAAATTGACCAATCAACAAAGGATATTATGACATGAGAGCTGGACAGAGGTGGTTACTGGGCATAAAGATGATGTGGGTCAACAGGAAGTCCTCCAGGAAATTGTCTGAAATGAAAGTGAAAGTAAATCAATCTAATTACAGTTCAACTTTAGCAGCAAAATCATCTGTGAATGAAAACTGGGCCAAAGCAACCACAACGACGAGCTTACAACCTGTACAACCTGTAATTTCAGTGAAAGGATCCTTTTGAACGTGGCAAATATTGGTGACTGGTAAATTTTAATTCAAATTCAGAAAAAATAGGGAAATTATCATATTCCAGTCCGGAATTGCAGTATCCAGATGAAATGAGGGAGTATGATTATTGATGCTTTCAACAGTCTTTCCGTCATATCATGATGTTTTGGTTCTATTACTTTTCACACTCAAGATCCCACGGGTAGGGTCTCCAAGGGTGCCCCCAGTTGGTTGCCTCTTTTCACAAGCTGTCCGAGGCCCTTCAATTCTTACCATGACATGGGGTGTGCACAACAACACCCCAGGTCAATCCCTGGGAGTGTGCACAGTGACACCCCAGGTCAATCCCTGGGAGTGTGCACAGTGACACCCCAGGTCAATCCCTGGGAGTGTGCACAGTGACACCCCAGGTCAATCCCTGGGAGTGTGCACAACGACACCCCAGGTCAATCCCTGGGAGTGTGCACAGTGACACCCCAGGTCAATCCCTGAGAGTGTGCACAGTGACACCCCAGGTCAATCCCTGAGAGTGTGCACAGTGACACCCCAGGTCAATCCCTGAGAGTGTGCACAGTGACACCCCAGGTCAATCCCTGGGAGTGTGCACAGTGACACCCCAGGTCAATCCCTGGGAGTGTGCACAGTGACACCCCAGGTCAATTCCTGGGAGCCATACAGCACGTATCCATATGGAGTTAAAGATTAGGATTACAGTTGCATGAACATTTAAAAGTGATTAAGTTTTGAAAATAAAAAATAAAAAGATTCATTTGAGGAGTTCAACATAATATCTTCCACAAGCTTAGCCTTGTATCTAGCCTGCTTTTGTTTACATTTGTTCATTAGTACAGGCCAACAAAGATTAAATTTTCTTCAACAAATTTGCACTGTTCATTGTAAATTTGTTCATCTGTATTGGGACATCTTGAAGAATACATACTGAAATATCAGCCAGGGAAAAATTACGATGGTCATCTGAAATGTAATCTCTGTCCTATTTTGGTAATTTTGAGGCATTTATAAGGAGAAAATTCTCTTGTGATAAAAGTATGTCACATCAAACCAAAATCAAATTTGATACTTTCAAATGATCAAACTTCCTAATATCTTGTGTGAAAATATAATTTTGGTTTGAGGTGAGAACATCCTCCCTGTAAATGCTTCAAAATACCAAAATAGGACAGGGAGAACACATTTTCATGAATCCTGAATTCATTTTTATTCAAATGAGCATCGTACTTTTTCCCAGGCTGATATATTTCAGTATGTATTCTTCAAGAAAAACTTGGTCTTGCAGGTTTTGCATTTCTGATGTAAACATCACACACTCTTTTGTGTTTTTACACACGTGACCAGACAACTGGCAAATCAAATATGTTTAACATACATGTATGTGTTGGCCAAATACTGACAGAATGATTATCATCGTATGTGCCTATCTTATCAAGTCAAGACTTACCAGAGGTCTCCTCACTTTTAGAGTCCAGTCTTGTCTCCAGCATATGTTCTAACATTTTCTCTGGCATCCCAGCCATCACAGAGTACCTACAACGGGAAGTAAGAACGCTGCATGTTTGATAAGGCCACTGTTAATTAATTGTTTGTTTCTTGTAACCTTGCTTGTAATAATACACATGCTGAGTGCGATAATTATTAACTTGCAAACCAAATATGAAGAAAATGCGCAAGTTTTACTCATAAAAATGTAAATCCCTCATGGAATTTTAATTATTTGCCCTCAAAATATAGAACAGGGCTGGTTACGGGAAACGAACCATAAAATATCAGCGGCCTAATCTACATGTATACTCACTGATAGTCAGACCTCGTAATGTCATGGGACTGATCATCCCAGTCTATGTGAGAACTTTTCAGAAGCCCGGTAAAATATCACTATGGATACACGGCTAAATTGGCATCTATCTGACTAGGAGAACATGCTGCGTATCAAGCTGCCTGGTGCCATTTTAAGAATGCGAAGCATGAATTGTCTGGCCTGA
This sequence comes from Hanleya hanleyi, assembly GCA_036873755.1. Classification (NCBI taxonomy): domain Eukaryota; kingdom Metazoa; phylum Mollusca; class Polyplacophora; order Lepidopleurida; family Hanleyidae; genus Hanleya; species Hanleya hanleyi. The sequence goes on along the minus strand of JAVTVY010051615.1, from coordinate 22,325 downwards.
ATGCTGAATGCCATTTTGTAAGCTGGTAGTCCCCCCACCCCTCAACAGGATCAAGTGAATTGTCCATAACCAACACCAGTAGCAAACTATGAATATTTGAAAAAAAAACAAAATATCCCAATTCAAGTATAAAATTTGAGGGCTATTTAAGGCTGTGAACACGATCCGGTATTTACCCAGTTATACTAATTATTTCTTGACCGTGTGAGAATCTTGTGTTGACTCGGGGTTCTCACAACTTCAGAGAATTAAAATCCCATGACTTAGTTCCCATGACCTTTTATGGACAAACTCCATAACTTTTTCATGACCTATCCACAGATATATATATATATATCAGAATATCAATGCAATTTTTTAATGAAAGAAGGTTAACTTATGAATGTCATATCTGGTCCCTGTATCAGAAGCAAGGATGTAACAAGACGTAGAGGAAGAAAAAATGAAACATTTCAGGGGCGTCAGAAGCAAATTCAAAGTGGTACGACCACTATCATAGCACTTTAGGCGAGGGTCCAGGGGTTGCCTAGGCCCCGGAAGCTCATTGGGTCTAGATCGCCGGAGACGCGTTCTGAGCGATTCCTGGTGAATAAAATCACTCTGCATTGAAGTGCATTTTTAGTTCCTTCTAACACTTTCACCATGAAAACGTAATCGATGGTGGTTTTCTGTGATGCTGAATTACAAAAAAAAAATATGTATAGTAAAGTACCATAACCTAGACACATTGTGTGGACGTAACTGATATAATTCTTATGGGCAATGGGGTGGTGATAAATTCATTGCAGAAGTAATGCCATCAACATTCATAATTTAGCTAGCTATACTTCTGCAATAATAAAGCTGGCGCTCGTAGTTTTTATAACGGGCCATGACTGTGAACAGTAAATTATCTCATGGACAAGGGACGCAAAAAGAAAAAAAAATGTGAGAAAACCCCTCCACCCCGTCTGTCATTACAGTTACTTGCAGGGAATTACTTGGAGAACAAAGTACTTGCGACAGAATTATGGGAAGGGGGAGCTAAAGCCCCCACTAGACCCCTCGCCCCACTTCACATTTCCAACACTCCGCCGGGCCTGCGAGAGAGCGAAGGACCAATTCTTGAAGGAGCAAAACCACCAAGCAGGGGGAAAGCTTCAGAGGGTGATACCCTCTCGCAGCTTTAGTGCTTTTTATAAAAATATATATATATGTCACCAAATGGCGCTCACAGAGAGCATCTGAGCAGTGTTTTGTTCCCGATAGATATACATCAGAATAGTGTAAAATGTGTGTTCAGGTGATACAACATATAAGGCGCTACTGAACTTCTGTTTTAACCATAACTCGTTAGGCCGTATATTGTTTGAAATACAAGGTCGGGTACGGACCTGTAAAGGTAGCATGCAGCCAGAAGGAACCTATAGTGTGTAGGCTTATGACATATTGGACAAGTAAACAACGGAATTCGCATGACGAAATTTTTTTGTTTGTTTCGTTGATAACCACCAACCGGCATCATGCATATGAACGTACATGTTACTTTCCATGCACGATCGAAATTGTCCTGATAGGGCTAGCTGGTGCTCAGAGCCGCTAACAAGTCTTATTCAACTTGGAAGCTATCAAAATTTCTTGCATTTCTAGTTTGTTTTTTATTTTGTGTCTTCTTTTTTGGTTTTTTTTCCTTTCCTTTCAAATTTTTTTTTTTTGGCCGTATCTGCTGTACCGCTTCTGACACCCTTGTATTTGTTAATCTAACCAATAAGACCAGAATTCACATAAATATATGGACCAAGGACGATCAGTTGTCAAGTTTTTCAGGACCTTCAAAAAATTCATTGACCAGACACTAATTTCCATGACTTTCCAAGACTGGAAAATCAATTTTCAAATTCCACGACTTTCCCGGATTTTCCATGACAATAACAACCCTGCTTATGGATCAGATTGGGATAACATGGTCACATTTCCTGATCAACCACTTACAGACATTTTAATAGCCTCTCGGTCATCCATTCCACACACATATTAATGAAATAGCCCTTACTTATAATGTGACTGTATAGAGCCATCCTGGGTCTGTGTGTTCGTCGGTATTTTCTCCAACACTAATACGTCCTCACCGTGTTCTTTTAACCTCACTGTGTTCGCCTCTACGTCCTGTGATTGTACAAAAATGTAACGATTTGTAAAACAATGTAATGAGTTGTACGAAAATATAACGAATTGTACAAAATGCAACGAGTTGTACAAAAATGTAACGAGTTCATGTTCATGATATTGATAAAATGTATGTCAATGTTGCTAGGCAGTGCTGTGGCTTTTTCAAGTCATATCTTCATTCAGCAGGTTCATGAAATTTTTTTTTTTAAATAATCATGTAGATTAATAATCATCAGATTTTGATACTTTTCGCAATTATATTATTCCAGTTAAAAAAAATGTATAATACATTATGAAAAGGCTCAACAAATGATAAAAGTTCATTTCAAAATTATAAATTACCAACTTCCATTTAGTTTAAAAATCTATAGTTCTGTGAATTGCAGATATGTGATATTATCTACAGTGACTTTTCAGAAAACCCCCAGATACAACATTTCAATTTCTGACAAATATTGGTGATTTTCAACTCCATTACCTTTTGATTAAAACCATTTAATATGTTACAATGCCCCACATGTCTGGCAGTGTCACATAAAAATATCTAGGCTGAACAATATCGTTCGATTTTTTAACATTTGTTAATAAACATGGATGTCTGCTTGAGTAGACAGAAAGTCTTGTCTCGTACATACCCTGAGTATTCTGTTGAAGTCGTCCTTGTCTACTCTGAGAAAGTGGCAGTTATCTTCCCTTAGAACAATGGTCGCCGCTCTGTTATCGATGAAAACAAAAACGTTAGTCAGTATAATTAGCATCATATGAGAAATTGACGGCCTCATTGGCAGTCATTCACCCCATCTGTCAATCACTTCACCAAGGCATGGAATGGCTGGAGCGAGACAGGCATTACAATGTTGCACATTGCTTGGAACAACTCTCGAGCACTCAATCATACCACGATAGACACTGGTCCGTCAAACACAGATTGGTACCAGGGAAGAGACCATACGGTACACTACCATTGTCTCCAGATCAGATGCTGCTCAAGGATATGGTGACATGTGGAATGAACTGTTAGGGAGAAGAAGTGTTCCCCCCGCTATAGTACCACTTTACTGTGCACACGAGGTATTCCCCAAAGTTCAATTCTGGTGATAATTTATAATCACCAAATTTTCAATTTTTTATAATTGAATATTCTAAAGCGAAGTCTTTCAGAATTTTTTTTTATTTTCAATACAGGTTAATTGTTGAAATCAATGTTCTTCCTGTGTTTGCTTTAATTTATTTCCTCCCACATTGAATGACAAACTGATTTTTCTACATCCATAACATCACATATAAATGTCATCCATATATTTTCCACCTGCGAGTTCCCATAATTCCATGTTCTGGATATGGTATCAAGCCTGCTTCAGTGTATTTTTCTTAGAACGTTCAATGCATTAAGGGATGCCAGCCAGTCTTAAAACACTTGATTGGTTAATTTCAAATTTTAAAGACAAATACAGCATTTTCATTGGCTTGCAATCCATCCACTTACCTGGGAGCATCATTAACCAGGGCCAATTTCCCAAAGTCATCTCCCTCATGTAATGTACAGACCACACCCTGTAAACAAAAACCATAGTCAACATAAATATAACTATTTAAACTATTTAACTCTCTAAATTAAAAGAAAATCACAGAAAATTTTCTTGAAATATTTTTTTTTATCGATGTTTGTTCACTTAAATCCAGAGTACAACTCTGACAGTTTAAGGAGCAGACACAAACAGATTTCAAGGGTACAGAAGCAGCATAAGAGATGTGATTGATGTTACATGGCTACCCAGTGTGTGAACTTCGACCATGAGCTTGGACCAAGTGACTGATAGAGTATGCGACTATTTCGTTGGAATTGAATAAAAGCCCTGGGGTGCAGGTGGGCATCAAAAACAGGCTGATGTAAAACAATAATGACTCACTGCCTGCAGTTCATATCTTTATGAATCCCAATCAAACCCAAAATTATGAGTATATAACCCTGATTGAGATTTCCGTAGCAGGGTTGGAAATAAGGGAAAATAATTTGATCAGTGATCACTATTAGAAGCTTTGCATTTGATCGGGAAAATTAATTTGTCCATGTTGTTGCTGTGGCATTTTGAAAGATTAGTGTCCAAATCTGATCAGTTATTTATGATCACTGACCCTTATTTCCATCCCTGGACTTGAGCTATTCCCCTTATCTCCTGGACCCTTTGATGCGACTGTGGTATGGGTTCATTCAACTCTAGCAATACTAGCTATAACCTTGATTGAACTACAGTCTGTTCATACCTTGCCGTAGATGACCACGTTGACAGATCCTCTGAGAACAATGTACCAGCACTTCCCCTCGTCACCCTGTTGAAATACTACAAAAAAATACAATTAAACAACTGTAGCAAATAACATACTACATGTGATGTATGTTGCACAACAATTGGATATGATGACAACATGACGCCAGCAAAGGCACTCCATTTTAGCTTTGTGGCATTGTTGGCGTTACAATGGAAATGTCACGTAGAATGTTCCCTTAATATCTCAATAACCAATTTTACCCCATGATTTTATTACCTTGGACAGATAATGACAAGCGTGCAATGGTTCTAACTCACTACATTTTCTTTACTTCTGTTTAAATGTTGCTAATGTGATTGCCATTGTTTTATATGACACAAAAATTTCCAGATTTTGGTACGCTTTACAATAGAATAGATTACACAGTACTTTGTGCATGCTATCATGGATGAAGATACCATACAGAGGTAAAGTAAGGCTACACAAATTCTATTTTTTGTTTCATAGGCAGATTTTATTTTTTTGAGACACACAGTGGCATCGACTCCTTCAGCTTTTAACATTATGGACAGAGCCAGATGATTGGAAACTGATCAACTAAAAATGCTGTGGCAAAATGTCAAGTTTTATTCTTCAAGACCCTCAATCTTGGAACAAAGGAGTAAGTGAATATGATTTAGCGTTGCTCTCAACACTATTTCAGTCATATCACAATGTTTGGTTCCTATTTTTTTTTTTTTTTTTTTCACAACCAAAAACCACACGGGTAGGGTCCTATTCCTTTTAACATGTGGGGTCCTATTCCTTTTCACACCCGGGAACCCAACAGGTGCCCCAGTTAGTCACCTTTTACGACAAGCTCTCTGAGAGGCTGAGGCCTATTCTTACCATGACATGGAGTGTACACAACAACACCCCAGGTCAATCCCCGGGAGCCCCATGGGGCGCGTGCGCGGAACAAACAATTAAATTTGTGTAGCCTGATATACTTACAAACAGTATCAGTCATATCACAATGTTTGGTTCCTATTTTTTTCACAACCAAAAACCACACGGGTAGGGTCCTATTCCTTTTAACATGTGGGGTCCTATTCCTTTTCACACCCGGGAACCCAACAGGTGCCCCAGTTAGTCACCTTTTACGACAAGCTCTCTGAGAGGCTGAGGCCTATTCTTACCATGACATGGAGTGTACACAACAACACCCCAGGTCAATCCCCGGGAGCCCCATGGGGCGCGTGCGCGGAACAAACAATTAAATTTGTGTAGCCTGATATACTTACAAACAGTACCAGTCATATCACAATGTTTGGTTCCTATTTTTTTCACAACCAAAAACCACACGGGTAGGGTCCTATTCCTTTTAACATGTGGGGTCCTATTCCTTTTCACACCCGGGAACCCAACAGGTGCCCCAGTTAGTCACCTTTTACGACAAGCTCTCTGAGAGGCTGAGGCCTATTCTTACCATGACATGGAGTGTACACAACAACACCCCAGGTCAATCCCCGGGAGCCCCATGGGGCGCGTGCGCGGAGCAAACAATTAAATTTGTGTGGCCTGATATACTTACAGACAGTACCAGCTTTAGCATGTGACTCAAACACGAGGATACTGGCTAACTCTCTCTTCACCATGGTCGAGAGATGTGATAAGGCCTTGATGTGTAATAACTCCTCATAGATAATCTCCAGGTCTTCTACTGTTCGGTCATTGGGCCTGTAATACAAACACTGAATACAGTTTGACATAAATTGTACACGGCGAATACTGTAATCCGGCCGCCTTCTAATAATCCAATCCCCCTATCAGAATTCAATCACCCTAATAATTCAATCCCCCTATCAGAATTCAATATCTCTCAATTTGGGTGACAAAAATTTGATAGGTACTTCTAATAAATTTGATCACAATCTAAATCATTGAAATAAAGAATTATGGGTTTTATACATGATTTGAACCATTTTGTCAACTTCTTGTTTCAATAGATCTGATCACTCCCAAAATTATGGTGGGAAATTTCACTTCCTGTGATTGAATTATTAGAGGGATTACTAGAGTATGTTTAGGATTTGAATACTAACTAACTGTGAATGCATATTTGAGGTTCGTTTGAATACGTATACTTAAGCATTAGCATGTTTAGGGTTCACACATATTTCTCTGAAAAACAGACAATCTTACTGCACAATTATGTCACATCAAGTGTTATAAGCAGGGAGGTAGTGGCCAATGCATTCTTGATAGTCTCATCTATTTAAAGGTTGCAGACTTTTAGTTCATAGCCTTCTGGTCTTATGGAAATCTCACCAATACTCAACACACCAATATGAGAAATAGATACTAGACCCTGTAAAATGGACACAACATCTGTTGGTGCGACACTGGTGGTACCAATCCAGAGGACCAGAACATTGTTGTGGAATATATCATTTACAACATAGATCATTTCAAACTCACGGTTTCCGCAGGATCATCCTCATCATGGCATCAGGTCCGATCTGAGCCAGGGTGACCAGGGTGTCCTGTAAGCTCTCTTCGCATTCCTTCTTATCACTGTGGGTGGGGGAGGTTCCTACACCCTGATCATCATCCAGGAACCGGTAAAACAGGTACTTGTCCTTGAACTGGTGTTCACGGCAAACTGATAGGAAGTTGAGAAGTGTTAAACACGGAGTTAAAACTGATACTTCCACATGTATGGGAATCCGTGTGATTATGGGCTTAATGTACACATATTTATTCCATCTACATTCCAAGATATTTTACCATTCAAACCAAAAATCCCAATGCGAAATGTGCTATGCAAGACCAACGTGTGGTCCAGTTCTTGTGCTGGAAGAAACACCCATTGCATGCGACAAAAGCAGAGAGGCTCCAGAAAGCTTTAGTATGTACATGGAGAAGGTCAGAGTTAGATCTCACAAGCGTGTGACTGTCTCAACAGCCATAATATATGAATAACAATACAGGCAGATCAGGGGGAGTAACTAGCTGGACAATCAAAATTTATGAGTTCTCTCCCCTTCCATTGCTGATTTATTTGAGACCAAGAGAGATGTGACATGATCCCCTCAAAGATTTGACGTTTCACAGCACAACTTCATGAAAAAAAGGCAACACAAAAAGCTTTTCTCCCTGGCATGGCTAGATTTAATATTCAGAACACTCTGGCAAAGAAAATCCCCGAGTCACATGATAAATGTAGTCTGTAATTAAATGTGAGTGGTCCTCACTGTAAAACAGATCATTTGTTTGACATCACTCAATCAGTGCTACACTAGATTTTAGGTATGCTATACTGACATTGGATCATACCCCAAATCTTTCTATTTAAGCATTAATTTATTTAGCAAAACCTGTGAATAAGGTAGAATCTCCATGTGAGGTATCAACCTCCCCACATCCCATGCTCCGTTTCACAGTCTCACTCCACTTAGCCATGCCCTTAATAGCAGAAGATGACCTTTACAACGTGGCTGTGACGTTAAGGGAAAAACCCATGTACACTCTGTTCAGTTTAAATTACACCTGAAAACTCCCTCAGTTTTGCACATGGGCGAAATATTATTCGTATGCTTACTCATATCAGCGGAGAAACTGAACTCTAGAATATTCTTTTTATCGCTATAATCAACCTCGATACAACACAGAAGTGAAAACTGATCGGAATATCAAGAAATACTGCTCTAAATATGTTATGATGTTACTTCTGGTGGTGTGCGCTTGGGCAGGAATCCTGTCTGAAAATCCAACTGGTGGCTAGAGTATTATTATGCCAGTAAGGTGGTTGGCATGGTATACTAACCATGTACAATGACGCCTTCCTCCAGCAGGGCCTGCCACATTCCCACTGCCTGAGTGCGAGAATGGACCAACGTACTCTGCTGCATCAGCCAGTCCACCATTTCTGTACCCACCATGCACCTGCGATAGGTCCGCAGATGGTACTTCCTGTCTCGTATCATGTGCGGAGCCCGAGTGAGAAGCACCATTCGTAATACGTAGCCAGCCCGGGAGAGCTTTTCTGATGGGGTCTGAGAAAATTGCAATTTTATTTATTAAAGGTACGTACATCAAGTAATTTAAGTTATGCTAGCAGCTACAATCACAGGCAAAGAATCTACTCATGTATATGTTTATTTGCAGGTGAAAATTTACATTATATGGATTGCATAATTTGGTAAGAAAAATGGGTATAAAACATAGTGAATATAACCTACTTAATTTTAATCTACATTCAGGCAGGGAGCTGATACTAGCATCTTATTGCTTTCTATGAGAGACATTAATAAATTGTGTCTCTTTCTGGACAATCCCTGGCCATATACATGTTTTCATAAGAGGATTTCACAAAATACATAGAGAAAAACATGAGATGCAAGAATATAAGATAATAGATAGTCGCTGGGAGGCTGGTGACAGTCAATTAAAAGCAGGCACTGGGGCAGCAAGACAATGTTACTAGACCAAACTGGTTGGCGGGCTGCCAAGGGCTAACAAGTGCACAGTGGTAGAGTCAACCCATGTGCCAAGAGGGTGCACTGTGCTAGAGTCTACCCAAATGCAAACAGAGTCCCCAAGTCCACTGTGCTCGAGTCTACCCAACTGCCAGCAGGATCACCTAAGTCCTGTGTTAGAGTGTACCAGATTGCCAGCAGGGTTTCTAAGCCTGTACTGGGGGATGTTTTCACTTACAGCAGTAATTGGAGCAGCCGGATTGGGAAGATCATCCAGTTTTTGAGCTATCAATTTTCGATGTCTCTGAGACTTACTGACTTCAGAAGACTGGATTTTGAGCGAGTCTACAAATGAGAAGAAAATGTATGGGTGACCGAGTACAAAATACACCATAATTTTGTATAGTGTATCAGAACTTCCATATAAAGTGCTTCAAAATTAGATTTCAGTGATTCGCCATTTGGCAAGAGAATGCGAAAATTTAATCACCACAATGGCAAGTGAATATTTATTTTCATCGCTGAGTAATACAACGTGTATTGTTCAAAATAGTTACATGTACCTTCGATGTCATAGCGCCTGTCTGCTACCAATGCCAACCACGTGGACTTCGCATAGAAATTAATTGAGTGGTTGTAATTTTTTAATGTGGGCTGATTGTTCTATCATAAGGGAAGCTATTTCTCTTTCTCCAAATCATCTTTTAATACGATCTTAAAACATGCAGCATCTCCGAAGATGCGGCGAAAGAAAAGTAGACTCCAATCCGTAATAACATTCTGGCAGTTGCTGATCGACTCCGCCAAAAAAACTAAGGACTACTTTTTGGAGATGTTGGATGGGGTAGGTAAATTTGAGGTAATTCTACGTATTACTGATGACAGACAACATTTAGCAGAGGTCACACTATGAAAGTGCCCCCTAGCGGAAGTTGTTTTTCGCTGCTTAGTAATACATGTTCAAGTTCCGGTGCAAATTTGGTTGACGATCATGAGAGTTAGCTGGCCTCAGCTCACGTCGGCAATTAAACATGTTGAGTACCAATAATTCACGCGTCACTTAATTAGTTTACTCGCTGTTGTCTATTCTTTCCTTGCCAATGGCGAGTAGGCTACCGTAATTTTGAGCACTGATATCCTATTCAATTTTGTATCCAGGAGGTAAAATCTGCTAGATTGTTGGGTAGGGGTCAGTTTCTTGGAACAGAAATTTTGATCCGGGAGTATGATCCTGGTATGTGGTTGTGTTTGTTGACACAAGGTGGTTAATCCAGCTAATTGATCCGGGTGTTAATCCGAAAGCGAAGGTGACTCTTAGTTAGAAAATAGTCTGCATGTAGTTTCCTCTCTGGTCTGTTGAACGAGGGGGCCACAAATGGATGTATAAATCAGGCTCTGTTGGATTGAATGAATTCTCACCAGCTCATTGTCAGGAGGGTTTTCTTGAGTGGTTGATCCGGTGGGAAAAAGGGTTGTATTTTTGACAGATCCACGCCTGCAAGTGGCTCACATTGAAAATATAGGAGAAAATATAGGAGGAAGTTTGCAGAAATATAGGAGAAATATAGGAATGTTCTGAATAAAATATAGAAAAATATAGGAAATAAAGGAGTGTAAGACAGGTCTGTACTACAGTGTATGTTCTAAACTTGGTAGTTTTATGGTGTTTAATCAAATTATTTCCACTGAATGCGGTTATAGTGGTAGTCTTTCAGGTGACCTGTTCTGTTGTTTAATTCAGCATAGAGAGATTTAAATGTTTTCATATTTGCCGAGCGAAGCTAGGCGAAATTATTTTTCTGAAATGAATTTCCTCATGTCATTTTGACTCATTACAGAGCATTGATGAATGTTTTCATGAGAAAAAGTCAAAATATACATGTAGGAAATATACGAGGTTTTGAGTAAAATATAGGAATAACTAAAAAATATAGGAAATATAGGAGGCACTTGAAGGCCTGCAGATCATCTAGACAAAATTGGTGTAGGTGTTAGATCTGGGCTGACAGATTAAATGTTAATCTGTAATTAACATCCACCATATGAATACATTGTTATATGATGACCAGTGACCGTGTCACCGAGAACTCATTGATACTCATCGTATTGGTTGGTTGTTTGAAGTTTAACGTCACACCTAACCTTATTGGTCACACAGCGACGATAGCAAAACCCTAACCCTAACAAAAACCTAACCAAAACTACAACAAATTTTGAATTTCACATTTTGAAAATTAGGCTCTACAGACACTGGTGATCACAATGGATCGCCAGAGAGCCTAATTTGCTTGGCACTTTAAAATACCTCCTGTGCCAGACAAACATGGTATGGTGAACCATGCTGCTCTAAGCTGGAGGGTCTCGTCGTATTGGAATAAGCTTGTTGTCCTAAAGCTTCATAAGTTCACATGAGACAAATCGGCTGTGAGTAACAACGGCAACTACAACTACTCACCACTGGCAGGAAGGCTGCTTGATGACGTGATGACACCCTCCATCAGCTGTTTATTCCTCTGAAATTACGATGAAAAGAATATAAACATTCCTTGAAAAGGAACATACAGTCAGGATTGAACTGCAGTCAGAATATAATGATGCAGAAAGTCAAGAAGGCTATTTGTTATTTTTCTTATACCACTTCTCCATCATCCTCGCGAGCCAGTGTATCGATAGATTTGTCAGGATTGTTAGATCGGCTTGGTTAGTTTACCCATACCAATTATGGATATAAATAGATCAAGGGTTTCTTCTAAATCAAACCAATCAGTGAACGTGCTAAGCTAGCTGATTACGCCAATCTGCTGTGAGTTATGAGATGTGATAGGTTTGGATTTCATTGCTTGCCGAACAACTTTGATGTCAGGCTAGAATCGACATCGAAAGTCAAAGCAAAAACTGCAGGCTTGGAATACCCACATGCTAATTCAAAACTACGAGATTTAATAATAATAATAATATACTCAGGAAATCATTCGAATCACCAAAAATGTCCAGGTAAACCCTCTGTGAGGAATTAGAATTTACCTGGACTTGTGAAGATGCTTCTCCACATCAGAAGACCACTTTTTTATACCCATATAACATGCATAATATCTTTTCAAAGGGATCTGAACTCTCTGAGTGGCATTTAAATCAACCTAGACAGAAACTCCTTGATTGGCTGGAAGTTTATCCAGGTTTCACCACAAGCCAATGAAAATGCTGGATTTCTTTTTGAAAATTTAAATTGACCAATCAAGTGTTTTAAAATTGGGGAATATCCCATGATGCAGCAGAGTGTCTAAACATTTCCATTTAGAATCTGAGAAGTAAACTACATGTATATGAACAGATGAAAGTCATGAATTAAACGGCTTCCTGCTGTAAAAAGTAGGCCCGGACAGTCCCCCCCCCCCCCTTTGTTTTCTTAAATTTGAACCTATATTGAATTTGGAACAAATACACCGAGTATGAAAAAATTACTTGAATTTCAGATATTCAAATAGCAGGTGACATAAACAATATAACAGTATTGAAGCAGTACATGTAGTGAAATTTGAAAATTTACACAACAGTCTATTCATCGAGATGTAAAATATTCAAAGATCATGTGAGACCCCCAAGATTTTTTTCAATATTTGGAATCTATAGTAAATTGAGAATCTTCAAACTGAACATGAAGAAAATGACGATCACATAGATTTAAATCTACAGTAGCGAGCCACCTTAAGGATTAATTCTAGTCTGATATCCAGTAATTTTCAGAACATCTATGTTGAATATATCTGTAGTGTCTTGCGCTTGGAAGCAAGTCTGACTGGCATGACTGGACTGTTTCTTTGTGGTTTTATGTTGTTGAGCCCGGCCCACAAGAAAAGTTATTACTGTAAGATTACAGCTAAATAAATCTCACTCCCAGGTGGGGCCAGGGGTGGGGCCAGGGGGCAGGGAAGGTGGGGCCAGGGGGCAGGGAAGGTGGGGCCAGGGGGCAGGGAAGGTGGGGCCAGGGGGCAGGGAAGGTGGGGCCAGGGGGCGGGGAAGGTGGGGCCAGGGGGCAGGGAAGGTGGGGCCAGGGGGCAGGGAAGGTGGGGCCAGGGGGCGGGGAAGTCTCAGACAAAATCTACATGATCAGATACTGATGCACAGACTCAAACTTACATCCCAGAGTATTTGGAAGTCTTTCTGTTCCACACGGATCAGCTCTGTATAATCTTTTGTCACCACTGTGGCGTGGCGTGGCTTACCCGTCAGAATGGACTCCCCGAATGTCGTTCCAGTACCCAGAGTACACAGTGTTACAGCATCCTGTCAACGACAATCAATGACATGTGAATTTGAATACACGTATATCATTTCAGCGCTTTAGATTACCTTAATTTGGGAACAACCATTTAATATTTGGTGCAGAAAATACTGAAAATCCCGAAATTTAGACAAATTAATTAGGCTTCTGATTCAAAACTGAGTCTCAGTGCTGAGCCGGTGAGTTGAATTTTAGTTAAGGGTACTGAACCCTCCTGCACAAACTTTTACACACCCTCTAGAACTTGTTCTTATACAGCTAAAAGTATGCCTCTTTGCTATGGTATATATTTCTTAAAAGAACATTTGTGAAGGATTTCAAAGATATAAATTTGTTCACTGTAAACCTGTCAAACCTGAAAAAAACAAAACAGGAATTGGTGTCTCAGTTTTATCAATTTTGGTCTAGTTCTCATTTTATTGACATTTAATTTAGCTGCACTGAGAAAATCTTTTGTCTAAGGACATGAAGGATAAACGACAATTACATCGAGATTCAGGCATCTGGGCATGCATTGCATTTGAATCAATGTGAATATGCCATGGTCAATGGTAATTGAATCACAAGACATGTAATAACATTGAATTATATTTGAAAATATTTTTCATACTCCAGCCATATTAAGCTGTTGAAAGCAATGTCACAATCACTTGAAATTACAATACTGTACCTTCTTCTTGCCAGTCTCTGACACATGAACCTCTAGACAACCCGAGAGGACGGTGTACCAGTTAGTGCCGATATCCCCCTGGCGGAACACTGGAACAGAGGCAGGGAAACAACATCATACATCAATACTAAACAGTGACATGAAACACAAACTGGGAGCCAGGGAGACACATACACGTAAAATCAACACTGACGAAACTATCAACTGATCAAAGACAAGTTATTTACCTGAAATGGACTGTAAGGTACATGTAATCCCTCTAATGAATAATTCTAATGAATCACAGGAAGTGAATTTCCCACCATAAAATCTGGGAGTGATCAAATTCATTGGAACATAAAGCTGCCAAAATAGTTCAAAATCATGAATATTATCTATTATTTCCTCATTATTTCAAAGATATCAGAGGGTGACCAAATTAATTGAAAGAGCGGATTGAATTTGTCCCAAAAAATTGGAGGAGATTGAATTTAGATAGGGAGATTACTGTACATCTTTTCAGACTACATACATGTATCACCTGTACCAGAGAATCTATTCTGGACATCTTCGCACATACTTTGGGGTCAATTTTTTGCTTAACATTTAAATTTCACACAATTATCAACTCAATTATAGTAATTTTCACGAAAATTGACAAAAAACCTTGCCGACCATATTATTATGGGGCCATGTTGACATTACCAACATGACCATGTTATATCATACAGATTTGGCACCAGGACGTGAAGAAAAACAACATACCTCATGTAATAACCTACCTATGTAGTATTTGTTCTTAGAGACTGATGGTGGGGATCAACATGCCATCTATACAGACACCAGAAAATAATATCTAATAATCGGTTCTACACAACATCCGAGAACTATCACGATGAAATATGTAGTTTAAATACCAAACGATTTAGTCCATCGGTATATAGCTGAAATATTGCTGAATGCGACGTAAATCTATAATTCTTATTATTCTTATATAGTCCTAAACCATCAGTTCATTGTTCAATAAATGTTCTCCCAGAAGTCCAATCTATCGTTCATGCTCGTATTATCAGAGATTGTGAGAGAAGACTCTAGTGTATTCGGCAATGGTCAGCTAAATGTCAGATAGCGGTCAGGGACTCTCTATATCACGTAGGAGTGCAGCAGGTGACAGATCAAATGACGGACAGTGGTCTGAAAAGTTCAAATACAGGTTAACAGAAATGGTGCCTAATGCCAAAGGTGTTCTTAACCCTAAAGTGCACTGAATACCTCAAAAATATGGAGAAAATATTTATGGTAATCTCTCTAATAATTCAATCTAATAAAATCTGGGGGGTGATCAAATATATTAGAACAAGAAGTTGACAAAATGGTTCAAAATCATGCATATAATCCATTATTTCTTTGTAATTTCAATGATTTTAGAGGGTGATCAAATTTATTAGAACCACCGATTGAATTTTGTCCCCAAAATTGGGGGTGATTGAATTTTGATAGGGGGATTGAATTATTAGATGGATCACCATAGGTAAATTCAATTCCAAACCAAGTCTATTATACACATACCAAATGACACTGTCTTGACTTTCCAGAGATCAGAAACTTTTGGTAATATCAGGGTCAGATGCTATCCCCACAGGGCAGGGGCAGTATCACAGGGGCTCGTTACCATTGTTAAATATGTTGATTGGGGGGTCAAGGTTGTAAAGGAGTCCTTTTCTTTACGACCTCTTTATGTACTATCGTCTGTCTCACATTTCGAGGGTCACAGTTTTCGGTGCTACAGTGTATATCATAGCCAAGTTTTCTCAGAGCAGTGAAATTCCTCACAGTACATGTAAATCCATGTAATTTGTGCATTTTCAAACTGAAATTTCAAGAAAATCCATTCAGAATCAAAGAAAATCGCCAATATCTTCCATGTTATTTTCCAAGCTCGTAACATTGGGACTGACCTCAATGTCATGATGTCATACATTTGTAATTCAACATTCAATATCAGGGCAAATTTTGTTTTTGCACATTCCAGCTATGTTTTGGTCAGAGATTTTCATCTAAATTTCAAAATAAAAATGCACAAATAAATGTCCAGATGATGTGCGAAATATCACTGCTCTGAGAGAATTTGGTCTGTATATATTGCCGAAATACTGTGGCACAGTGAGTGAGGTACAGGTGTCAGAAGTCCCATCTGAAGAGGCAAACTTGTGGCTGTCATAATACATGAGGTTATGGGGTGGGGCGATGCTTACATGTAGTATTGGAGATGAAGGGTGGGGCACTGAGCCTTGGGGGTGGGGATGTATATATGAGAGTAGGGTAGGGGGCGCTGCTCATGATGAACAGTTATTTCCGGGATGGTAGGCTAGCTGTAAATACTCAACATCAAATGTTTTCATCAGCTACAAGTGAGTTAATGACAACATTTGTTAAATTAACCACCAATTTCTTACTCAATCGACTCTGCTGAACAGCGAATCTCAGATCCCGCAAAGAATGGGCAGTGAAACCACGAAAGATAATTCCCGCAAAAGATAAGGCATCTACAGTATGTATTTAGGTCAAAAAGATACATGTACATGTAAGAGTAAAATCTTAAATTACTTATTATCCAATTATTTTCAAAATAACACCGATGACAGACAGACAATGATGATGATGACAATGTACTCCAGACAGACTTTGAGTGAGGGTAAAAAAAGTGGAACATTTTCTTATTGTAGATTTGATCCATCAATTAAGATGATCAACCTTTGATACAATGTATTTCTTTGACATCACTGCGGAAAAAACATGCTGACTGAGAGTCTCAAGGTTTGGACAGCCAGAGGGTTTCACGGGACTATTAATTGATGAGAGCGAAAGTCGAGAGCCGATATTTTGATAGTGATGGTCATTGATCTAGATATTTGAATGATTAAGCTTCAGTCCTGTTATAATGTCACTGAATATCACTTCTTTAATGTTGTAACAATTACGTTGCCATGGTAACCAGGTCCTGACATTTACGGATGTAGGACGACTTTTCCCCAGAACTTCCACAATACCGCACATAAAGATACTGCCCCCACACTTCATGTTGGGTTTAATGTAGCCATTTTCTGTCCGCAATGAAGGATAGCTTCATCAATTAATATTGATTCATGTAAGATAATTGATCTCTTCGCACTTTTACATGAATTAGGTTTGTTAAGACTCTGAAATTAGATAAGTGTCTTCATGAAGTCTCCTCATTAACGTGTTAGAAGGGACTAAGTTTTCATTCCCAAAATTCCACAAGCTTCTCGGGCATGTCGGGAGACCCAATGTACATGACATCGTTGGTTCTACGCTGCAGCCATGTCTCAGAAAAGCAATACGTCAACATGAGATTGATCTAATCAAAACACCTCGGCTTTCCTCAAGTTAATGAGACCCATGTGTAGTGTGAATTGGGGAAGAGATAGTTCTTTGTGGGATGATCAAGCTAAAAGTAATTTACAATTTGCAGTGTATGGATCAGTGTATGGAGTATAGAACTACCTATGCTAAGTGGTATTACATTAAGTGTGCTGTTTACTCCAACTTCACTGCTGAATTTGTACCGGTGTGTCATTTTAGATGGGCATCATGACTACAAGTAATTTAGTGGTCGAAATTTGGCGGCTGAAAACTATCGCGAGCGGTTTTCCCTAAAATCAGTAACAGATGAACGGACAGACGTACACCATGACAATACCCCAAGGCCAAATTGGCTGAATGGTAAAAAGGGGCATAACTCTGTAAAATAAGAACTGAGACAATTAAGCTGTACCGAATACGGATCTGCAGATATAACTTGTACATTCAACTACAGATAACAAAATCGGAGATTACTACATCCGAAAGGGGCATAACTCCATAAGCCGAGGCGAGTAATCCTTTGTTGGCTTGCAGAATACAACAATATAAATAGTTTTCCAAAATATAGTAGCTATACCGAACACAGTTCTGAAGATATAGTTGGTTATATTCAGGCATAGAGGACAGAAATAGAAATTAATATATCTGTAAAGGGGCATAACTCTGTAAAATATGGACCGAGGGGAGCCACTTTTGATAGGCGTCTGACTTAGTACTCTGTAAAATAAGAACCGAGACGAATAAGCTGTACCGAACACGGATCTGCAGATATAACTTGTACATGCATTCAGCTACCGATAACAAAATCGGAGATTATTACATCCAAAAGGGGCATAACTCCATAAACCGAGGCGACTAATCCTTTGTTGGCTTGTAGAATACAACAATATAAATAAGTTTCCAAAATAAAGTAGCTATAACGAACACAGGTCTGCAGATATAGTTGGTTACATTCAGGCATATAGGACAGAAATAGAAATTAATATATCTGTAAAGGGGAATAACTCTGTAAAATATGGGCCGAGGGGAGCCACTTTCGATAGGTGTCTGACTCGGCACTAGATAAATAAGTGTTGAGAATATAGTAGCTATACCGAACACAGTTCTGCAGATATAGTTGGTTACAATCAGGCATATAGGACAGAAATAGAAATTAATATATCTGTAAAGGGGCATAACTCTGTAAAATATGGGCCGAGGGGACCATAGGCGTCTGACTCAGCACTAGATAAGTATGTGTTGAAAATTTGGTGGTTGTGTCTTAAGCGGTTTTGCCTAAAATGCGTTAACGGACAGACGGACGGACGTACGGACGGACAGACATGGCGACGACAATACCCCGAGGTCAAAATGGCCGAGGGGTAAAAACCAATCGTTACCTTCTCCTTGCAAATATGAATTATTACGTATGCAAAACAACATGAACCATGCAAAGCACTGAGAACCCCTCAACCTTGGGGGTAATAAAACAGGGTCCTTGATGAAGAACAAGCAGTTGATGGCAACAAGCAATTGGTGATAAAATTGACAGTTTAAACTGGTAGAGAATCAGAAAAATATAGGTCAATCTGACAAATTTTGATAAGATTTATGTACCATGATCACATGTCTATGTTTGATAAGCTTACTCCTGTATATCCTTGAGACATGGTGGTAATGATAGATGTAGGTGGACATAATTATGTATACATGTGATACAATGATAATTATCACTTCAATGCCAAATTGGCTGAGGCCCAAGTCAGGGGTTATTCTATAGCCCAAAATTGTTCACAAACTCAATTTCATAAATTTGGGAAACGAAATTCTACAAAACTCAATATTTTTTCCTTTTTCATAAAAAAAAATGATGAAACTCAATTTTTTTTAATTTTTCGTCAAAAAAATGGTGGAACTAAATTTTTTCATCGCACCAATTACAGAACTGAGGTTGGTCATATGTTTACAATTGAAGCACAGAAACACTGTAGACACTACATTAGAGATCGACAAATACTGACAACTCTATTTACATGAATTATATACAGTCTATGTAACATTGATAAAATAACCCAGTGTCACGTGATAACCCATTGGCCCAAACCGTGGCAGGGTACTATGTATTGTCCAACAATTGAAGGCGACATTAGCGCGACGTGTCTTCTTAAAGCAACAATGACATATTGAACTGCTGCTGCGTTGTCGATCAAGATATAAACATCGGCCTAAAATATTCGGCTGTCGACTTGTTACATGCATGTTTTGTACACTCCGGTACAACCACACCAAACCACAGTATGGCCGTTGTCAGTTAATAGGTTGTTTAGCATGACCTTCTCATAATAAAACATAAATGCTAGAAGCTATAATTATTAATTATTGAAGCTAAATTTTCTACCGTTGACAGAGAAGAATGCGATCGAATATATAACCTGACAAAATTCCTATTTTACAGATTTATACACTCTGAAATCTCTCATAAAGATCATCAAAAAAAAAAAACAGTTATGAAATAATTATTCTCTAAAGAGACATTTTAAGTTTGCTTTAATTTAATTGGAACATTATGTAAATAATTATGGTAGACAGTAAAACTCAAAAGCACACACATTCTGTAAACAGAAATCCAGGGAAACAATTACTTGTGACCACTATTAAAGAAAAAACTGCAGCATTTATTATCCGAATTTTCAACGTCAGGAGTCCCCTTATTGAAATCTTCTTTTATTTTTTTTCTTAATGACTGAAGATAGGGATTCTCTGTCCAGGGCAACGAATAATGTATGTCCATCGTCCTTAAGCTGTACGACTATTTCGTTGACGTGCAGGTCGACAGCCTGTGTTGTCATTGTTGTTGTCGGGACTGAAGACGTGAAGTGCTCGATCACTTCGCCCAAAAGTGTTTTATTAGAGAAATGGATGGTTAATTTCGGCACAATGTGCCGACTGGTTGATGAGGAAACAACTGATCCATTAACTAAATCCATGATGGCTTTGGTACGCGACGGTCAAAACTGCCGGAGTTACAACTTTACTGCTGCGTGTTTGGGACACGAGGGAATCCTCGCTAGAGATGCATGCCGGGAAAACGACTGTGCCTCGTTTTGAAATCAGGGGTTCCCCCAGGAATGTGAACCAAAATGGCGCCTTTTGAGTCGCCCCCGCGCTGTGATGGCACGCGGTCACCTCATTCGTTTTACTTGGATTTGCTTACTTATTTTTTTTGCAGCCCAAAATTACTGATAACTAATATACATGCGGCATTCTTTATCTCCAAACTATTGATGCGGGCGGGTCATGCGAGACAACATATCAACTGACAACTGGTAAATTGTGGGAAAACTTCTTTTTTTTTATCAAAACTCAATTTGAAATTTTCTGCAAAATTCAATATTTTTCTTTTTTCATCGTGGTTACCATGACGAAAAAATGGCTAGAAAATCCCCTGCAAGTATTTGTCCACTGCAAGGTCGGTTAGCTCTGCCATAATCATTCTGGTGTTACCGTAGTTAAAAACCAATAGGCAGGGTACGAATTATAAAATGTTAAGGGCAGCCATTTCAAGGCCACTTTGGCCTTGCTGGCATCTAATTACCTAGAATTTGCAAAGGGGCACCAAGGCAAACAGGGAGGGCACACAAAGCCATTGGCTTGTGCATGGCCTTGGATGTAATTCGCGCCACGGTGCGAATTACACCAAAGGCCATGCACAAGCCAGTGGCTTTGTATGCCCCCCCTGTTTGCCTTGGTGCCCCTTTGCAAATTCTAGGTAATTAGATGCCAGCAAGGCCAAAGTGGCCTTGAAATGGCTGCCCAAAACATTTTATAATTCGTACCCTGAATAGGTGAATAAAGGAACAACTTTGACCCAGTGAAACCCAATAAATAGGTCAATCTCACTTTGCGATAGACTTATGCTGTATGACCACATTCATTTGTTATGCCAGTTTGGTGTTCCCAAGTTCAGATAATTAATTGGTGACCAGGCCTTGCTCTTGGTAACTGTGGATCATAGTGAACTGAGTTGCAGACAGTTACAGTGTTATAATTGTGAAACTGTTTCCAGAAAATCAGTGAATACACAAACAAGAAGTATTTTGCCATATGATTGTTTCATTTTTTCATAGTCATTGAAACATTTTTCTGGACAAATTTCTCCGGATGTTGTGTAACGGATTGTCCACGACACAATCTTGGTGGCTGTGGAACATAGCAAACTGAGTTGTGGACGGCTTCAGTGTTTATTGAAATGCTGTTTTTGGATGATCCGTAAATGCAACAAATGGATATATCAGATTCACTTATTTCACACAGCGACATGAAATTATCATCCAAGGCAAACCATTTGAGTGGCATAATTGAAATCAATATTCATCATACTGGTACCAGCAATTATATTACCTTTTTAACCAAATCTATACTTTCATCAATATTATTATCGACCGATTCTAATTTTGGAATTCAGTTTTCTTCTTTGTATTCTGTCTTGTGTCCTAAAGTTAACACTTAATACCCATACGTCTATGTTCAGTGTAATGTGCAGTGGATATGTAAACAATGGTTAATGATGAAAGATGCTGGTTTTTTTTATCTCCTTTAGTGAACATAGTATATAGTAGTTCTAATTTTTATATCATTTTCGAAGAAAACAGTATATATTTAGAATATATAATGCAGCTACATGCACTTCTATCTTTCAGAATATGTCAAATTTTTGATGAGATGGGGACATATTCATGTAAACATCTCTCATGTCATAGCAGTGGTTTGTTGGTTTTCAGCATTATCCACCAGTCTGCCCAGGACATATTTACATATTATTTGTATTAAACACATTTCTAGCAATATTCATCTGCATCCTATAGATTGATGATGGCAGGCTGGCTAGTTGGTTGGGTGTCTGATTTGAACAATTAGGTTGTTTTCATGCCCCATCCAATTTCCTCCATCTCTAGGGGTACTGAACTCGCCGTTCACCTCCTAGACTAACCTTCACTCCACCCCAGTAGTGGAAGCCTTCAGGGTACTGAACCCCACCCTATATCTCCCAAACTGAGCCTCATCCCACTCATAACCTTATATATTAAGAAAGCTCACATAGTTCTACTCTTGTGAGATACATTATTCTTAACTCCAGGGGGTTGTCCGTACC
>JAVTVY010051614.1:0-28005 GCA_036873755.1 Hanleya hanleyi | reverse complement strand
GAGTGAGAAATGATTTGTGATATATTTTGAATAATATTAAACACTAAAACATATCAAAACAACCATTCAAAATTTGAATACGGAAAAACTGTGGACCAGTTTGATTGCCCGCCTGCAATATTCACTGTGATTGTGTCGAACGGAATGACCTAATTTCTGCAAGCCGTATCTCGAAAAAATGGTGGCGAATATATCATGAATATTTGAACGGAAAGGCCAGGCTAGCTGGTGTGGTGGGTCATTTGTGGTGGCGAATATTAGGGAATATAGTTTTCTCGATATGCGCGCAGCCAATTTACTACATATTAAGTAAGGCTGTTTTTTTTCGTGGTTTGCGACCTCTGGGGATGGCGAAGAGACACAGGTAATGATTGAGAGACAACTGATCTTGGGTTCCACAGGATTCCTTTCATGTGCTTACTTATTGGCGATCCCAGTACAGAGATTGGGGGGGGGGGGCGGTGGTATTAGGGTGAAGTGTCGAAATATGGGGTCTCTATACATAACCCCATGCTTTATATAAATAAACATAAAGGTGTGAAACGGACTTTGGGTGAATCGAGAAATAAACGGTTTACCGCCAAAGAAAATACATCAGCATATTCTACAAGTATCACTTTATATATTCCCGTCGTCAAATTAGTAAATTTGTGCAATTTATTACCTTTGCCGGGCGATTCAAAATCCAACGTAACTGTCCGTCCATCTAGGAACAGTTAGATTATGGCGGGCTTCGTTCTCAATTCTGATTGGTCAGTCGCGACACGCCTTCGGCAAGAGAGGTCACGCACTGATCACCCCCCCCCCACCCTCTTGTTTTGCGGGCCTGTGGTCTGTAGCGTATAACTATCGGGAGAAATATATGATTACACCCTGTGACTCAGGCCCGTCGACAGTCGTGAGGGGGCCTTTTGCATCGGACAATTTAATCTAATTTTTTCATCAGTCAATGCATCTCTACACTCATGCAACATGGATATGATCTTGGGATAGAAGCATGCCATTATATGTAGATTTTGTTTGCATAGAATTTCTTCTTTTTTTCTTCTTCAGGCAAAGCTGGAAAGCCTGTGGGCCTAATCAGGTTTTTTGCTGATATATTTTGATAAACAGAAGATAAAATTACAGTATATTGACAAACTACATTTTGTGATACATACTAAAATAGTAGATTAAAAGATTGGCCTAAATGCATGTTAAGAATCGTCAACGGCTTAGTTAAGCGGAACATGGCCACACTCGTGGGCTGGTTGGTTAAACTGAGCTCTGGCATATGCCCGCGCTGATCCGTGTATAAAAATTAAAATTTGACATGAGCCAATAACGCTCGAGCAAGGTTATTTCACTCATTTGGACATGGTGACAGCCACTTTGAATGTACCGTACTGATTTGGACAGTGCATATGGTAGCGTGTGGTAAGAACAACGGCGTTGATTAATCAGCATTGTTCATTAATATGATATCGACTAATTTGCATTGTTTTATTGATTTCATTGACACTAGGCCCTGTGGAAGAGGGCGACAAGTATGTTACAACAACAACAACTTCTACACTTGACTGCATGCCACGATTGTCAGGCAACAAAACTGATCTTGTAAATGTAAACAAAATTCAATAGGGCGGTTAATATAAAACAGTCCGACTGAAGGCTGCAAAGAAAGTACGTTTGAAGTTTCTCTTGCCGCACAAGCAATTCTCTCGGTCTTAAATGTCGGATAATCGACCAGCAGTCGCCACCATGCACACAGCCGATTCCGCCAGAGAAATGCGCATTCGAGCAATATGTTATTCAACCAATCAGTGCCACGGAAAGCTTGTTGTTAAGTATTCTAGTTCAGAGGCAGACCTCTTCAAGGTGAAGCCCGGTACAAGTTTTCGCTAACTGAAAAACCAAAACGGGCCAAGCAAGTGTGTGCACATACACACATTGCGTGTGTGCATTTGCTTATCAGAACAAAAAAAGACGGGAAATGTTTCAAAAATAAAAATAAGACAATTTCCGAGGCATTCCTTATTAGGTCGACCTAACAAGAAAAATGTTCTTGATAAATCCCAATTCATGCCCACAAGCGACCTGTTAAGACCACGTTTGTGAACACACACACATATTTACGAAAGGTGCATAGCGGGGACATCCACAGACAACCATACAAGTGGAGATTTGTTCTTTGTTTATTGGCTATTTAAGAAACCTTTTACTGGTTTGTATTATGGGCAGCCCCAGGATTTCCATGACACATTCATACCAGTTCACATTTGCACAGCACTTAAAATAACCAAACCCGTTTCCACTCTACAAGTGGGGACACACAGGCGAACACCCGTTTTCAATTTCAAATACACCCCTTTGAGTTTTAGGAGAGATAGACTCCAGATTCCCGGCCCACTACACCATACCGCCCAAGGTATCCCTCACGTCCACTCTTGTGCAAGAACATGCATGTACATGAAGTCCGCCATTCAAGGTATATTGTACCCAGGGGGAGGTTACTCTCTCAGGCTCGGCAGACTAGAGTACAGGGGAGTACACAGTCAAAACCACTTTAATCTTGTTCTACAGCCTGAAGACGAGACCCTGTTTGGTCCATTCAAAGCACGGATGTCCATTTTTCGCAAAACACTCTCATGCACACTCCAAAATGCCATATTTCTCTACTAGTCCTCGATCGACTGTATATGCGCACCATGACGACGCTCGCGGTAAAAAACACCCGAGTCTTAGTCTACACCACGAGAGCTTCAATACGACACCATGCATAACATTTCTGGAGCAAGGAGGACCCCTAGATTGCCCCAAGATGTCCCTGCGTACCCCTAAAATACCATCTTTCTCTATTACTCATCGACTGCGCATGTGCACCATGACGTTACTTTCGGTAATGGATAGTATCTCTTCCAAAGCAAATCGCCCCTTGGTCGAACGGTTTGTCAAACCGGATTGTGCCGCTGTCGAACTGGATCGTCTCACTGTCAAACTAGACAGTCCCTCTCTCCGACTGGATCATCATATTACCCGATCGGATGGTTCCTCTGTCCGACTGAATCTGGATCACCCCACTCTCAGTCAATTTCAGACCGGATCGGCTTCTATATCGGATGGATCGTCCATCTGTCGAAGTGGATCCTTCCTCTGTTCGACTGGATCGTCACTCTGGCCGACTAAATCCTTCCATTGTTCGACTGGATCCTTCCTCTGTTTGACTGGATCCTCCATCTATCCGACTGGATCCTTCCTTTGTTCGACTGGATCCTTCGTCTGTCTGACTGGATCTTTCCTGTGTTCGACTGAATCCTCCCTCTGTTCGACGGAATCCTTCCTCTGTTCGAATGGATCAT
This sequence comes from Hanleya hanleyi, assembly GCA_036873755.1. NCBI lineage: Eukaryota > Metazoa > Mollusca > Polyplacophora > Lepidopleurida > Hanleyidae > Hanleya > Hanleya hanleyi. The sequence continues at coordinate 24,667 of JAVTVY010051614.1, read as the reverse complement.
ACCTCTATTCGACTGGATCTTCCCTATATCCGACTGAATCCCTCTGTTCGACTAGATTCTCTCTCTGTCCGACTACAACCTCCCTTTGTCCGACTTGATCTCTCTCTCCGACTTGATCCTCTCTCTGTTCGACTGAACCCCACCTCTGTCCGACTGGATCCTTCCTCTGTTCGACTGGTTCCTCCCTCTGTTCGATCAAATCCTCCCTCTGTTCGACTGGATCTTCCCCCTGTCCGACTGAATCCTCCCTCTGTCTGATTGAATCCTCTCTCTGTCCGACTGGATCCTTCCCCTGTCCGTCTGGATCCGCCCTCTGTCTGACTGGATCCTCCCTCTATCCGACTGAATCCCCCTTCTGTCCGACTAGATCCTCTCTATCCGACTGGATCCCCCATCTATCCGATTTGATCTTCTCTATCCGGCGTTATCCTCTCTCTGTCCGACTGAATCATCTATCCGACTCGGTCCTCTCCCTGTTCGACTGAATCCTCAATCTGTCCGACTGAATCCTTCCTCTGTCCGACTGGATCCACCCTCTGTCCGACTAAATCTGCCTCCTGTCCCACAGGATCCTCTCTCTGTCCAACTGGATCCTCCCTCTATCCAACTGATCCCCCTCTGTCCGATTGGATCCTCGCTTTGTCCGACTTGATCATCCCTCTATACGACTCGATCCTCTCTCTGTCCGACTAGATCTTTCCTCTCTCCGGTCAGATCGTCCCTATCCGACTGGATCCTCCCTCGATACCACCGAGGTGTTGCTATAAAGATGCCTATTTATATTTACTGATTTACTTGTCGCCTTTTTCATTGATTGTGTCAGAGGTTGGGTGTTAATATCTTTTCAATGTCATTACAGTGTGAGACGTCGTACCATAGAGGCGATGAGGCGACAGATTCCGACGTTAAAATCGGACTTCATAGCTGAAACGAAGCAGGACCAGCTTTACCCACTCCTGGAAGAATATCAACTGGATAATGTATTACAAAGAATGGAAAACGTTTTGGAACTAGTCAAACAATGTCTGGATGTCGTACCTGAATCGGGCATGTACAATGACATCGACTGAGATCGTGAAGAATCGTGATCGTAATCAAGAATATTCTGGTAACACACTTTGGGAAAATCACGATCTAGTGTATTGAGGTGCGGTACTTTGCTGGTTGTGTTGAACTAGGGGTTGAGTAAAAGATATTTTTTGCCCCTCGCAGAAAATAAGCAGCGTGAGTACGGTAGTACAGGAAACTTCAATCTATACCTTAAATACCTAGTAGACGAATAAGGGTTGTTATGAGGATTGTTTGACCCTTGACCGCTTACCTTCGATCTTGGGTTGCCATGCCAACTTGGAGAGGTCACCACTGGTCATGCGACTGGCAAATGGATATAAAAACAGGATTTCCAAACATACGAAAATCCGGAAAAACGGACTTGATGGCGTGCGACGGGGATATTGCCGCGACCAGGCAATCCTACGACCAGATAACATAGATTATCAACGCTTGGGTATTCTTTCCATACTTCCCGGGGTACTATCGAAGACCGGAGGGAACCCGAAGACGGCGAGCCTGGCCACGGGAGATATTTCTCGCGTCTTAGATATGGATTTGTAAATATTTGTACATATTTCATCCCATTCTCTTAACAGTAATGTATAACTCCTAGAGTGGAAATCTTTGTTTCAGGATTTGTACGCTACGCGATACTAAATCTTGTATCTCCATTATACCTTACTAGAATATATGTTTATTGTTTTATTGTATTACTCTGCTTTGGTTGTCTCTACAGATCTTCCTTTCCCACCCCCTCGATCCAGACAATGTGACGGGTTGTATCGAACTTCCCTCGCTGGCCAGGATCAGTACACGAGGCTGGTCAATACAGGCTGACAATTTGTTTGTCCAATTACTTCAGGCCACGCGGCACTTGTACGTCCCATAACTACTGGAACGTTTATTCCGCTCGAGCGTTTCAATGAGTAACGTAAGGTCCCTGTGTTAATCCTTCAGGATGAGGTGAAGACTCAGCATTGGTCATGCTGCTGAGATTTAATACTTGGCGATAACCGTGGAACTTTTGCAGTCATATAACCACAGGATAATTGCTTTCGTTTTTGAGTTATATTTGTTGCAAACCTTTAGAAATGCCAAGAAATGGTATCAACTGGAAAATGCACACTGTCATCTTACGCAGAATTGTTTGTCATAACTGATCGAGTTTCTCACGTGATTCCTTTCTACTGACATAACAGATTTTATTACAATGAAATTGTAGGTTAATTCTGTCTGGTTTGGTGAAACCCTCTGCTAAAATGCTAATTACTAACTGCCTACCGTAGTTCAAATTTTGGAAAGGAAACGGACATTCAGAAAACGACCGAACGTACATCTTTTACGTTTGCAACCAAAAATCAAATCATTTTTTTTTTTTGATAAAAAACAAAAAATCACAAAACACAACCTCAAAACACTCTTATAATGATGAGGTACACTATTAAGTATTTCTCGATGCGCAGTTAGTTTGTTGAGCCTTCGCTAACTAATATTCAGCCACAAAGAAATCATATATTAAAGCTCTCCGTCCTATCCGGATAAAATTCATCCGTGCGGGTAGCTGGCGGTGACCAACTGCAACCCTATATTAAAGCTCTCCTTCCTATCGGGATAAAATTCCTCCGTGCGGGTAGCTGGCGGTGACTAACTGCATCAATTGCATACGGGTATAGGCCAAAGTTAATCCTGGTCAGCGCTTACTTGCTTGTCGCGTCTTTGCTTGTTTTCTCCGCTCACACGGATAAAGAAATGATGTTGAAATTCAAAATGGCATTCCTGTGCGGTCATCTGAAAATCCTGCTTTTCCATGTTGGTTGTTTTGATAAAGGAATTATTCTTAGTTGATTGTGCAAATTTATTAAAACTGAAGGCTCTTTCATCATAGACAACACATAATTCCCAAGCTATTGGCTTAGTCTTCAGGTTAAAAATGATGGTTAAATTCAAAATTGTGGAGAGAAAAAACATAAAATCATTATTCAAGACCTTTCATGGACGTCATTTTTTAATTTATCTATGCTCAATTGTTCTGGAATTCCTCAATTATGACATATCCAACGCTTAGTTATTCCAGTATGCACACTAATTCGCCCCATATACCTTCAAACGTGAATTTTTATACACATCTTTGTGGAAAATCTGTAATTTCTAGGAGTATGGCGACCTGGCGGCCGTATTTGACGCCTTATTGGAGTTTGTGGTCACAATAGTAGCAAATACACTATTAGGATTTGTCACATACTCAGGTAAATAAACGCAGCAAAAATATGATTCTCCTGGTGGACTGTTAGTCCCCGAGGGCCGTTCTCTGTACATGTCACTTGGCGGTTGAGATACTAAGGCAACGTCCGAGAATTCGCCGTATTCTCGAGTCTGAATGTTAGATGCCGAGGGATGCTTTCCTGTAGAGTCATCTGGTTGCTTTTCAGTTGCCAGATGTCATCAATATTTCTCACCTCTTGCATGGCCCAGATACAAATATGGTAGGATTCTGCTGGTGGACTGTTGGCCCCCGAAGCCCCATCCTCTGTACAGGTCACTTGACAAATATATGTAGGTTTATTGTTTTGGTGGGAAATTCAAGCCGTACGACGTCGGGCATTACAGGTTAGTTTCTCTGGGTATACTCGAATTTACCATGTTTACCCCATGTTGAGGCGTTCACTGGCACATAACCGGATTATAATACAACATAAGCCATGGTATCTGAAAAATCACCTCGATAAATGCTCGAGAATTAAGTACAAGGAGAAATCGTTAACCCTTCTCCAGCAGGTAGGGTATGGTCTTGAGGAAAGGGGATTTTTTTTTCCGGGTCAGACTGCCACAACCAACATCTATCATCGTGCTAAGAGACATAATGTGTTTATACATAATACTTATCTGCGAACAACACATACAAAATTCTTGGGGAGAGATAAACAGCATTTCAAATTAGTTTGATACTGAGTTCAAAATTATATTAAAGGTCTACCCAAACGATCTAAGGTCAAAAATATAAAAAAAATAGTCCTTTCGATTCTGAAAATAATGATATTTTTTTCATAATTTTGTGCCGTCTGATTGGCGAGATATTGCCGTTTGAAAGATGAAAATCGCTCTCCTGTCAATTCCAGTTGTGACGTCACGGAGGGACAGCCGTCTTGTATTCTCTATGTTAAAGTCGTATAACACAGTCATAAGTAGCTGCTGATTTCTGGAGATTTTCGGAGTATCGGGGCATCATTTGTTAAATATGCTGCGACGTTGTGTAGTGTGAGGTTGCAGTTTAACTACAGACGACGGTGTTCGTATTCATTTGTGGCCTAAAGACGAGAAAATCGCTGTAAATTAGACGAAATTTGTACGCAACACGAGGGTGTAGAAAGAGCACCCGAGCCAGTACTCGCATAATTTGCTCGGCACATTTTGACAGAAAGACATCATTCGAGGACCTCTACAAACCAAAACTAAAGAGAACAGCTATTCCAACTATCAAACCTAAGAACAATCAGAATATGACGGCAAAGAAATCGGACAAGGAGAATCTACCACGGACATCGGCTGAACGAACCTTGCCTGCAAGCGAGGCCTCGGGCAGGGAGACGGCTGTACATGCCCTGCTCGCTCTCGCGTCCCCGATGAACGCCCAGAATGCTATCCATGATATGGCATTTGTTGCTTGAGCACCTACAAGTTAGACTGGATGAGTCTCTATTTCATATGTACTATTTAATAATAATAAAATGATCTTTCTTAAATATATATACGTTTGATAAGTAAATAAATAAAAAAAAATATATAAAAAAATAAAAAAATTATTTCAAATATTTCTTAATAGGCAGAGTTACTTCCTTTTGTTTCCCCTTACAGAAGTGATAATAATACTTTCATAATCCTTTGACATTTAAGATTGTGGGAATATCATTCGATTTCATTTTAATTGAAGTAATTTGTCGAAAATTGAGCGAATGTGAATGCCGATCCATCACGTCGTTTCGACACCCATTCACCACGGCTTACTTTTCGCCATGAATGTCCAAAGTGTTTTATCAAACTATATAATTCTGAAATTGGTATTTCCTGGGGATTATGGGAAAACAAACAGAATTCAAATCGGACGTATATCAGTAGAGTTATCAACAGTTTACTGTCCATTCTGTCGAGTCCCGGAGTTTATCCCGTCGAAAAGGCTGTCTCGGCCAGTAACAACAACAACAATACAAACGTGCTCGTTCTTTACATCACAGAATCGTTCTACATTCAATACAGTTTGAAATATATGGACATTTGGTCTTATAGATGACGATAATAAAGTTTCCAGTCAAGTTGCAAACCAATCTGTATTCAACAAACGACCTCTCCGAATCCTGTCGTCGTCGATTTCCATGTTGTCATAATGGTTGTCACTGTCGGAGTCGGAGCCCAACCTGTAACCATCTCGGTCATCTATACGCGGTAAGACTGACCCTGGGATCGTGTGTAGGCTATCCATGTTCAGCCTACTTTCGGCAACTGCGGGAGGGAATTTCCATAAATCAATACCACGTGACTTCGTCAGCTAAAGTCTACCGACGTAACCCCAACGTAACCCGCCATTTTCGAGTCATGTGATGATCTACTTGTTCAAAATTACAGATCTACCACACCTCTTGGCTGATATGAAAGTAATTCATACCTATATATTTTGTAAGTCCAGACAATATCTGTTTCCGAGGTATGTACATGTATGAAAACCTGTAATTTATCAGAGTTTCCGAGTCTGTTCTCCGCCGGATGAAGGCCGAACAGAATCCGGTAAAACACTGGATATCGCTCCGCGATAATGGAGACACACGATTCGCAAGCCATCTTATGGATGGCGAAGTGTACGCAAATGAGTCGGAGCCGTACGGCTCAAATTGATAGCCTGGCTGAATTCCGTCGTTGGTCTTCAAACAACTGTTATTTTGCCCGTCATCATCCTCCTCTGTCTATTTCATCTTCTTGGAGAAAAATATTTCCGTCTAAGGAGCTGATATCGCTCGAATCGACATCTGAATCGGAGCTCTGACTGCACTCGCTTCCCATGTTATCCGCTATTTTTTCTCAGGCAATTGCCCTGCGTGACGTCATCAACCCAGCTGTGAAAGTGTGAAAAAGCCCACTTTACTCCCATATTACGTGTGTTTCTGATCGGATTAGAATTTTTTCAATATTTTTTTCATACAAAGTGAAGTATGAACTATGATTTTTAAGGATTTTTAGACAAAAAAAAATTTGTTTGGGTTGACCTTTAAATGTCGTATTATTTAATTAATAAATCACTGGTATTCGCTATCACGCTGTTTTCAGTTTCTCTTGTGTGTCTAGTTCTGTTCATTGTGCCTACCACAAACATGACAAAGGACATGCAATTACTATACTGCAACAGAAACATTTGTTTTCTGTTAAATACACCAGACTGTTACTCTGTAAACAAGCAGTGAATAATAAGTTGGTATATTAGGACAGTTAAGGCACCTTCATGTGAATATGTGAATACGGTCTACAACGTAGGGTATCAGTCAGTATGTCTGAAAAAAAATAATAATAAAAAAAATATTAGAAAAAAACACTGTGTGTAAGCCTGCCCGCCTGGGATATATTTATGATGATGGATCTGTACGTCTTCCTAACGCAATCGCTGATGATACACACAAACTATTGTCACCATGGCACCATTTCAACGCGATAGGAAAACAAGCGGAAGACGCCACTACGCGTTGGCGACAATTCTAGACCATAACTGACTACTCAAGGTAATGGGAATATATTCAGACAAGAAAAGCTCAGCATAGTGTCACATGCTTCACTTTAGCGATAGTGAGGTAAGAAAATATAAGCAATTCTTTGAAAGGAAGGACTATTTCTCCATATAATATCACTTTTATAAGTACACAAAAGACACATATTTGTTCATATATTAGTTTTTATTATTAATATCTACAGATAAGCGTGTGATTTTCTTCCACGTTCTCAGCAGATGTCGAACTCCAGAGCGCACTCATAACTGCTACTGTGCCCCTTTTCGATGCGGCACTGTGAAGAGGTGAAAAATCGCACTGTGCGGCTTTGCGACATGCGACCCAATTTTCCACGCACGATATGAATGCTATCTGTGAACATATCACTCTCCTTTTGGAATATAAATTGCTCTACAAAGGAAAGACAGTAGTGTCAACGTCGATGACCTTTTCAAGGCAAAGATGATTGCCCGAAATGTCACGGCGCATGACACCAATCTTAACGTATTTTACACTCATTCTTTTTTTTCTAGCTAAAAGCAGTTAAACACCATGGAGGAGACCACTAATTTGGATCCCCTCTACAGATGCAATTATTGTCCTCTATCATTTCCAAGCTTTTCGGCTGTCTGTAACCATACCATAGAAAAATTGACGACGTCAATACACAGATGTTGTTGATTTTATATTGCCTTTTGTGCTTAGATATCCGTGCGCTTGTATATTTTCCCAGTATGAAAACCCAGGGCTTATCTCACTGCTAGTCGATATGATTTTCGGTTGATAATCTCCCAAGTGTCTCAGTTTCATACACGGGCATTATAAGTCTTTCGATAAACTGCTCACAGCTGCCTCAACCATCTTTTATTCTGATGTTATCTGAGAGATGGTGGTACTCAATTCAAACTTTACATTATATCGTGGGTTTGGCTGGTCGATGTTAAAGGTTTAAGCCGCCGGGGTCGACATATAGGGGATCTTAGACACGTGGTAATTTAATACGACCTAATCTGCCTTTCGGTTTGTAACAATGATGCTTCGCACGGTAGGCTGTGCCAATAATATTAACCCTTTCTGACCTGGGCTTTTTGAGACCTGCCCATGCCTTGGGGCATTTAAATATTTTTCTTACCTCTTGTTCCAAGGGTTGAAACTTACCACACTATACCCTTGGGTCAAGCTCTATCTGATGGCCGCTGTGATGACGTCAAAGTGACATCATATTCAAAAAGGCATATTTTGGTCGATTGTTCGGTCAGATTTTTAGATTTCTTTTATTTATGTCATTTCTTCTCAAAACTGCATGATAAATTAGTAAATAATATAGTCTGATTTGAAATAAAATAGTTTTGGGCCACTTTCCCTCGCATAACCAAAACATCACTTTTCTGGTACCCCACATGGTCAACATTTTGACGTTACCCATGACGCTCTGCTCGGTGGGTCATGCAAATAGGCTAGAAATGACCACAATATGATAAACTACAAAGTCACGGAGTTGCAGTTCTGAATTACTTGTCGTTCCGGAGATAGGATAGAAAGTTTGGTATGAGGACACAATCCCCCCACACACACACCACCCCCCCGGCATGCCCAAAATCAATAAGCAAATCTGTGATCAGTTCAATTTTTTGCAATTATGAACTCAGGAGACCGAAGCGCGTCAAACGAGGAAAAAGTACCAAACTTTTACAATGGTAATCATTTTGATTTTGGCCATGATGCTCCCAGCGCAAAGTTATGCGAATAGGCTGAAAAGAGCCAAAGTGATTAGCTTTCATGTCGGGATATTCGACTTCAAAATATTTGTCAGATATGGACCTATGAAGAAGACACATCAGAAATGGAAAACCATGACACATACACCATACCCTGATGACCCGAAAACCATACCATGATGACCAACACACCGTACCATGATGAACCATACACCATACCATGATGACCCATACACCATACCATGATGACCCGAAAACCATACCATGATGACCAACACACCGTACCATGATGAACCATACACCATACCCTGATGACCCGAAAACCATACCATGATGACCAACACACCGTACCATGATGAACCATACACCATACCATGATGACCCATACACCATACCATGATGACCCATACACCATACCATGATGACCCATACACTATACCATGATGACCAACACACCGTACCATGATGAACCATACACCATACCATGATGACCAATACACTATACCCTAATGACCGATGCATCACACCATCATGACCCATACACTATCCCATGATGACTCATACGCCATAGCCTTTGAAGAAGCATAGACCACACACTGATGACCCATACACCATACCATGAGGACTCATACGCCATACCCTGATGACCCATACACAATACCATGATGACCCATACGCCATAGCCTTTGATGAACCATGCATGTACACCATACCCTGATGACCCATGTATCATACTATGATGACCAATACACCATACCTGATGACCCATACACCACACCATGATGACCCATACACCATACCTTGATGACCATACAGCATACCATGATGACCCACACGCCATACCCTGATGACCATACACCATACCATGATGACCCATACACCATACCTTGATGACCCATACACCATACCATGGTGAGCCATACACCATACCATGGTGAGCCATACACGATACCATGGTGAACCATATACCATACCATGATGACCCATACACCATACCATGGTGAACCGTACACCATACCATGACGACCCATACACCATACATTGATGACCCATACACCATATCATGATGACCCATACACCATACCCTGATGACCCATACCCTGATGACCCATACACGATACCATGGTGAGACATACACAATACCATGGCGACCCATACACCATACCATGGTGAGCCATACACAATACCATGACGACCCATACACCATACCCTGATGACCCATGCACGATACCATGACGACTCATACACCATACCCTGATGACCCATACACAATGAATTGATGACCAATACACCATACCCTGATGACCCACACACCATACCATGATGACCCATGCACCATACCCTGACGACCCATACACCATACCCTGATGACCCATACACCATACCATGATGATCCATACACCACGCCATGGTGAACCATACACCATACCATGATGACCCATACACCACGCCATGGTGAACCATACACCATACCATGATGACCCATACACTAAACCAATTATTTTCATATTTAACATACGAAAACTTGCATACAAATGCCTTTTTAACTTGAGCAAGTACGTCAACACCCTAAGTTGTGATCCAGAAAACCATTGACAAGTACGGTATATTCCGAATTTTCGATAGAAGGCAATATAATTTATACCCGAAAATACAACAATGTATGCTTTCACAACCCATGAAACATTTTGCAAATGTGAAAAAAAATTGAGCCATAATATCGATCAAACTAAAAGATTGGCACGAGGTACGGCAAATTTTCGAATTTGCTTCTGCAACATATGAAAGATATAACAAAATATGCAATCTTAATAAATTAATATCCTAGCAATGCTTCCCAATCGTACATGTCGCTATATAGGATCTTACGCATTTCAACTGAATTTGGTGTTCTGGACTACAAGAAATTGTTCAGTTGGCACGAAATACAACATCTTAGCTTGCTAAGGGCATTTCACGTTTCACTAAACACTACCCTTAGATTGCCGCTGTGATTCGGCATGTATTTCACACGGCGCCATCTATCTAGAGGGAGATAATCCAGTTCGAAAGTTGTTCCCAAAGCATGGGGTCAAATGTCGGCCCCATTTAAACGAGCCAATGAAATTATCTGTATTCAAATATTTCTCAGACATGCAGACATGTCAGTTTCACGAGGCGCAAGACTGGGGGAGTCTACGGGAGACCAAAACGAAGTTGTGCAAATTAGCTATTTTATTTGTCACTCTAGTGGAGCATGCTTCTTTGTTTATCTTAAGAAAAATCATATTACAAACGGCCTAACATATTTGAAAACAAAATAAAATCGGTGGCAGACCACAGGAAAATGATATACTTTTTATTCTGTGATGGGGGCACTTCGAGGCCCACCATGGAATCATTTCAATCGATCGCTTTCTGGAGGTGTGTCTTCGTTGTATGAATGTGATTGCACCTATGTTGGATGTAACGGGACCAGTCGGATGTGACCATTTGGGAAACGCCCTATTACACTCAGATATCACCCGTTACCGCATGGCTACGAGCAGAAGTTTCTACGTATGATCGTGCCATGCGTTCGGATGATGGAAATACAATATTATATTGTATACTCAGAAAAATTTCAAGGCACCGAGTCTCATCATTCTCGAGTAACAAGGCCGTAAAATAGTGCATTTGCGCAAAATAGTTGATTCTGAGGTGAAAACAATTCCTAATGTTCTCTGTAAACACATGAAGATAAACGATAACCAGAACCAGATTTGGTCTACGACTACATATTCGAACAGCGAGTATGCTGTATCAAGCTGGTTTTGGTTATCGCTTATCTTCATTTATTTATGGAAAGAAATATGAGGTGTTTTCACCTCAAAATTGGCGATTTTGCACGAATGCACTACTTCACGGCCCTATTATTCGAGAATGATGTGCCTTGAAACTTTTCTGGGTATACAATATAATATTGTACTTCATGCCAACTGAACAATTTCTTGTATATGTAATATTTTATTTTTGGCGCTTCTACCACACCTGTTCTGGGACCATTTACCCATCTAAACATACGTGGTCCTTTCTTGCCACAAAAATGAAAAATGAAGCCGATCGAGCAGAATTTGGTGTGCGTATCCCTGGACCATTTCACTTTGAATGTTCTACTGCAAATTGGACAGCGGAACGATGTTTCAGTATGTACGCCCCTGTGCCGCTGGAGGCTGAACCTCCATTTGGTGGAAAAGTTACATTAATGGCAATGAAATATGTTAGGCTTTATGACCATTGCGGACTTTTTCGTGAATCTGCCGCGGACTGCAGGTTGTGGGCCTACGAGTATTCCTTGGAATGATTTTTCCTCTGGGATTACTTCTCCTAAATCAATGTAAAAACTATACGATAACATGAAAATTAAACAGATAATGTGCCGAAGTGTGGGTTCTGAGATATGAAACCCACTGGAATAATTAAGTCACCAAATCGGCCCTACACGTGGACACCTGTATCAGTGATGATTAGACATTGGTAAAGTATATGTGCTCAGTAATTGCACGTTGATTTTGACTCTGCACGCCAAAAATGCGCACAGGAACTCATCAAAAAGTTGTGCAGTCGAAAAAATCCCCTCGGCAGAAATACGGACAGTCTCATTTCATGACATGAACACTTTTTCCTAAATATTTGCCTCTTTATACTTATATTTACCCCTTTGCCCCAATCAAAATTGATTAACAGCGATTCTATTTTATTATTATATACAGACCAAGATATGGAATCCTAAACTACAAGAACAAATCAACTTTATAACTTTAAAATTCAACACAGTTTTGATAAATTTAAGAACGAGATGATCTATGAACTTGAATTTGACAAAGAATATGCCAAAATAAATCTAGAACGTTATCGCATTCAGCTTCTCCCATATAGTGATGTGTAAGACGTAGATAACTGTGAAATCCTTACTCTCCATCTCTGCACACGTGTCGACTCGGTGCGATTACGTCATAAATGGGCACAGATGGCTCGTCATACATATATCCCAGGCGGACAGTCTTACACAGTGTGAAAAAATTCCGAGAAAAAAATACGTTGGATGATGATTCATGACACGGAACTTATGACGTAACCGTGACGTCAGTATGATGGCCAGTGAGACACACGTTGCATCGTTTGCTGTATCATGACCCAAATACAGGGCGAATTTCGCTACAAATGTTCGGTATACATGTCCAATAACTGTCGTCAGTTTTCTGGATGCACGAAAAAAACCTATTTGTTGAAATAAAGATACCAGCGAGACAATTTTGGCGATATGTTTTATGGATTTGTGGAAATTTAACCTCACTTTGAACGAAATCATCGCGTGAAACCACTGTAATCAATTACATATGGCTTTTTGTCTGGTGTATGTTTGGACAAGTTCAGCACCTTCAATTTGGAACCAAACCTGTATGCGCAGTTTTATCCGCTTCGCTGAAAATTTGGCAAAAAAATCGAAGAATCGCATTTTCCCTACACAATGCAGCAGCTTCGAACACCAAGACGCGCAATTTCGGATTCAGCACAAAATTCTGATCTAGAAAAGATGCTGAAACCTTTTGGCCTGTGATGTATACGATTAAAAGTGTCCTAGTTCTTGGGCAAATAGGTAATACTCTCCGTGAATGGATGCCAATCTTTTCTCTTTGCGTTGCAATGTGCGCAACTGGCATGGTAATACAGAAATGACAGTTTGGTATGGAGACTAGCCCGCCACGAAGCAATTTGTAAATATGGAAATTACTTTCGAGAGAAAAAATAATTTACAATAATTTTCGAGAGAAAGAATAATTTAGACGTGTATTTTTTAAAAAGAATATTATATAACACTTTTTCAATAACAGCGAGCTAACCGTGCATTTATTTCACGTTTTAGCACGGTTATGTGAAATGTACATGTGTCAAGTGCAGGTGTTCATTAGAAGATTCCATTTCACAAGTCTGGTGAGGAAAGGGACGTCTGCTTTCATACCAGTAACAATCGAATAAAACAAACAAATAAATTACGAGATGAAATTTCTTCCTCAAGTTTAACTGTTGTTTTCATCGTGAAATTGATTAACAATGCGACACAAATAGGCATATATGCTCGTAATTTCCCGACAGTTGACTCAGCTGACAAAATCACTTACCATTTGAGAGACCACATACACTCGTCCACTGACAATGGCACGATTCCAACCGAGACGGAAGCATCGTTCCAACATCAGTGGACGAGCTTTTTTCCAAAAAGGGAAGAAAGGTTTTGAAAGTTTAAAATATGTTTCCAACCTTTCATTATAATCTTTGTTGATAGTCAATTTGAGTAGTGCAATATAGAATAGAACAAATGTTTTCATAGACGTACTCAATGGTTATTTTACGCACGGTTAGTGTGGGAAAGCTAATAAATTTTTGGGCACGGGCTTCGCCTTTACCCTAAAATCTAAACTTTCCCACACTAACCGCGCCTAAAATAGCCATTGAGCACGTCTATGAAAACGTTATTTCTTAAATTTACACGCGTACTATTTTTTTTTTTTTTTTTAATTCGCTCTCGTTTTGAAATTATCGATGCGAAAAATACACCAAAAATTTATGTGGAAAACTAACATTGTAATACAACAAATAAATTCTGGGATGATATTAAAAAAGCAGACCCACACGAAAACATTTGGGACCACCACGCTATCAATACACAACCTGATCAGTGGGCTTGTACGCGCAAACTGGCGTTTTCTATCCCCAAAACCAATCGCCCTCTAATGTGTGGAGGCGCCCAGATTCTAGCCCAGACCAGTACTCGACACTCGACACGGTCTCGGATAATGTAGAACATTAGTACTTCGTACTGCACTGCTAGGAAATCCATATTGGCATCCATGTTGAAAGCACAGTATCACGCCGAATCTCCGAACAGCGCATGTCAGCTGTATGACTTCCGTTACCATGGAGATCAGCTCGAACCAGTAGAAACACCTCAGATTAGAAGAGATCTTTCGCGGGTAGAATCAAGGGAATATCCATTTCATTTGGATATATATTTTATCTCCTGTTAAGGCAGAAATACGACGAGAACTATGTGAGAGGAAACACATCCTATAGCATGTGATGTGCCTCACGTGCGACGGATCACGATTTACAGCTGAGAGCTGTAAAATCCTTGCCCCATTAATGCGCGAGGTACTAGGACTTCGACGGAATAGGCCGAGCAGTCGCGAATGCAGTACTCGACTGGCGTCATTAATCTGTACCACTCCAAGTCTGTTATTTTTGTTACGGTACTTTTTATTTCGAAAAACGTCTATTTGAGTGTAATTCTGTGAATGTAATTCACTTTACTCTAAGAAAGACGACACCGACGTCATATCAAGGTCAACGGCAAAGGAAACATACATTGGTTTGCAATCACTGTGAGCAGGTTGTGTCAGTCATTTGCGTACACTTCACCATCCATAAGATGGCTTGCGAATCGTGTGTCTCCATTATCGCGGAGCGATATCCGGTACTTTACCGGATTCTGTTCGGCCTTCATCCGGCGGAGAACAGACTGGAGAAATCTGATAAATTACACGTTCTCATACCACTTCGGAAACAGATATTGCCTGAGCTTACAAAATATATAGCTATGAATAACTTTTGTATCACCCAAAAGGCGTTGTTTATCCGTAATTTTGAACAAGTAGGGCAGCACATGACCTGAAAATGGCGGATTACGTTGGGGTTACGTCGGTAGACTTTAGCTGATTGGCTGACGAAGTCACGTGGTATTGATTCAGGAAATTCCCTTTTGCAGTTGCCGAAAGTAGACTGAGAATGGATACACACGATCCCAGGGTCAGTCTTACCGCGTATAGATGACCGAGATGGTTACAGGTTGTTGTGTCAGTATGATGGATTAGGAATCGAGTGCCTGATCGGTTGAGATTTCGGTCAAACAACTTTATGGTGACCATCATCGGAGTAGGAGTAGAAGTGGCCTAGTCTTTAAGAATAGGATTGCTCCTGTCTGTTATTATGTGTATGGAATAGATTAGGAACTCCTTTTCTGTCTCTCGCCCGAAACAAAATTCTAAAAGACACCCATCTCGCAAAGTTCGGTATGGCACGAATCATCATACTACATTATATCACCATGCAACAGAGATTTTGTGAAATTCCATCATTCTACCACTGTTGCAACTTTGCAACACAAATGAGATTGTACGATAATGCGACATTTTGGCAAATAAAATGTCCTAAAATAACTGTTTTTAATGTAAAACGACAACAGAAAATATATGTACACAACATGTGAAAATTCGACCTCGATTGTATTATGACATGAAATCGAAATCCGCAGCATGTGCTATTCCGTGAACAAAAAAGG
This sequence comes from Hanleya hanleyi, assembly GCA_036873755.1. Taxonomy (NCBI): domain Eukaryota; kingdom Metazoa; phylum Mollusca; class Polyplacophora; order Lepidopleurida; family Hanleyidae; genus Hanleya; species Hanleya hanleyi. The sequence goes on along the minus strand of JAVTVY010051614.1, from coordinate 8,795 downwards.
TCTAAATCGTGTCATTTAAACACACATTCAGACACGAGGGTCTAAAATGATTCTGCCCAGTGGCCATTACCATGTTGAATGGCGTTTTGGTCCAACATTTCTGGTATAACATATCTTTCTCAATCAACCAAAATATTTCTTTCAATGATCCTGGCGATGTGCAAAGCTTCCTACCTCCCCCCGCTTTTGTTTTTTAAAAACTTGAATACTTACATATGTTGTGACAAAACTTACTGCCATTGTTCTTGTTGTTTTGGTGATGTGATAAGACCTTTGTCAAGGTTACTGATCCCTCCTGCACACACTTTTACACATTTCTAGAACTTCTATTTCTTGAAAGGGCATTTCTTAAGGATTCCAAATATATAAATTTGTTCACCGTAAACCTGTAGGTTGCGAAGATATTCGGATTTAAAAAAAAAAATTAAAATTTAATTTAATTTTTTTAAATGCTATTTTCATAACAGTATTCAACTTATCGTAACTTGCTTCATCATTTCCTGTAGAAGACAAATCCGACAGGAAATCTGTGTCTCAGTTTTATCAATTTTGGCCTAGTTCTCATTCTATAGACATTTAATTGAATATTTATTTACAAAATCGGGCAACACACAGTTTTGAACTTTGAAGTTGAATTATATGTCAATTAATTAAGGACTAGACCAAATTTGACAAAACTGAGACATGGATTTCCTGGTGGGGTTGACTTCTACAGGAAATGATGACATAAGTTACGATAAGTTGAATACTTTTTTGAAAATAGCCATGTAAAAAAGAAGGTTCATCTTTTTATTTTTTTCAATTTGAATATCTTCACAACCTACAGACTTACAGAGAATACATTTTAGCTGTATAAAGACAAATTCCAGAAGGTGTGTAAAAGTGTCCTTAACTTGGCCGATAAGTGATGAAAGTATAAAATTGAAAGTGCAAATCATTGAAGCCTCTCTAAAAACAACGGTGGATCAGCGATACACAGTACTGTGAGTAGTGTATAGTGAGCAGATTGAACCGCATTGACCTCAGAAATTTGCATATGACCTCTGTGACGTCACAGTTGCCATCTCTACACTATGGATGCAAGGGAGACAACTCGGGCATTGGGGGGTTATTGGGGGAGGTGGGTTATTGGGGAGGTGTGCAAAAAAAAAAAAAAGTTCCGGCAAAAAAAAAAAAAAAATGTATTCATGCGCGGTGATGCGGTTTGGCCGCGGTTTTGGCGGTGATTCGGTCTCGGGAAAAAGCTTCCGCGGAGAAAAAGTAGTCCCTAGATAAAATGGTCCGATGGGGTCGAGTGAGGTATCAAAGTGAAGGTTAGGTGAAGGAGCATCTAATGGGCTGGGTGTGGGGTTGAAATATCGTCATTCTGCGCATGCGCGGCGGCCGAAGGGTATGAAAATAGCCTTTTTGGAGCTAGGGGAGCCCCTAAGGGTCCGATGGGGTCGAGTGAGGTATCAAATTGAAGGTTAGGTGAAGGGGCATCTGATGGGCTGGGCGCGGGGTTGAACTATCGGCATTCTGCGCATGCGCGGAGGCCAAAGGGTATGAAAATAGCCTTTTTGGAGCTAGGAGATTGACTACTGGTCCAGTGGGGTCGAGTGAGGTATCGATGTGAAGCATTCGTGAAGGGGCATCTGATGGGCTGGGTGTGGGGTTGAAATATCGGCATTCTGCGCATGCGCGGTGGCCCAAGGGTATGGAAATAGCGGTTTTGGAGCTAGGGGAGTCCCTAATGGGCCAATGGAGTCGTATGAGGTATCAAAGTGAAGCATTCGTGAAGGGGTATCTGATGGACTGGGTGTGGGGTTGAACTATCGGCATTCTGCGCATGCGTGGTGGCCCAAGGGTATGGAAATAGCCGTGTTGGAGCTAGGGGAGCCCGTAATGGACCAATGGGGTCGAGTGAGGTATCAAAGTGAAGCATTCGTGAAGGGGCATCTGATGGGCTGGATATGGGGTTGAACTATCAGCATTCTGCGCATGCGCGATGGCCCAAGGGTATGAAAATAGCCGTGTTGGGAGCTAGGGGAGTCCCTAATCGACCAATGGGATCGAGTGAGGTATCAAAGTGAAGCTTATGTCAAGGGGGCATCTGATGGGCTGGGTGTGGGGTTGAACTATCGGCATTCTGCGCATGCGCGGTGGCCCAAGTGTATGAAAATAGCCGTGTTGGGATGTAGGGGAGCCCCTAATGCACCAATGGGGTCGAGTGAGGTATCTAAGTGAAGCATTCGTGAAGGGGCATCTGATGGGTTGGGTGTGCGGTAGGAATATCATTCTGCGCATGCGCAGATGCAATACGGAGGTCTCGTCCAATCAGAAGCGAGTATTTCAAATCCGTCCCAGAGCTCTCGTCCAATCAGAAGCGAGTATTTTGACCCGGTGCATTATGGGACATATCCAAGATGGCGGCACGTATGTTCAAGATGGCGGCACATCCGGTGTCGAAAACTGGCCATTTTGTCGGATGTGGTCACTTAGTGTCGAAAACTGGACCCTGTATGACGTCACTTCCGGGTTTTTCACTAAAAAACTACCTCCAAACATAGAAGAGTTCCACATGTTTCCTCTTAGATGTCCGTATGTTCAATCGCCGGTGTGTTTTGTGTTTTCCCGCCCCGCCCCAGCGCCCCGCAGCGCGAGCGCGCGCGCGCGAGTTCTCCGGAAGTGCGCGTCATCCCCGGCAGTGCGCGCGCGGACGCGGGTCAAAAGGTCAAAGGGTCACCTCCAGGTCAGACGGTCCAATGTCCAATGAGACAATGTTGCGAGGTGTGAGTGAGTGCAAGAATGTATTCATCCGCGGTGATGCAGTCATGTCTGGCGGTGATTCGGTCTCGGGAAAAAGCTTCCTTGCCCAATGCCTACGGACTTTACCGAAGATACACGGACTTTAACGAAAAGACACGGACGTACACGAAAAGACGCGAAGGTGAACGCCATTGTGGGAAACCTCCCACAGACAGGTCAGTACATGCATTTCTATGTTGTTCACGCATAATAAAAGGATTGATCTGTAATCTGTGTTGTTGTTGTTGCTCCCTTTTTTTTTACTAACCCATCAGAATAGTACGTATCACGGACTATACCCGTAGAGCTACATCTGGTCTATAAAACACGTCCCTCTGGATCCCACACCTTCATTTCTACAGAGCCATGGCGGAGACCCAGCCCCATGCGACTCGCATTTTACAGTATGCCACCGTGGTGAATTCATTCACGGGTTACCGAGCAGTGGTCCGGTCCATGTTTGCAGATGGCGACGACAACGAGGGACGACGCCAGATCCTGAACGAGTTCACAGAAGCGGTCCTCCACAGAGTGCACTCGATGGAGAGGCGTGCCATCACTCACCACTACTGGACTATGACAGCCATCCTTGATGCTCGGGCTATGGACCACGAGCGCTCACGCCGCAACCAGTACCGGCTGGTTGGCCTCATACTAGTCTGTGCCCTATTCACCCTGGCGCTGTGGTATTGACACTATAAATACCAGGGTCAGACAGAGTGTGTGTCATTCACCGTTCGACATTTGGACCAAGCATGTCATCCGTCCTACGAGCCATCCTCCCCCTTACACCTTACCAGGTGGGATTATACGTTTATGAAGATTATGTGACTCTGGTGGAAGATAGTGGCGGGGATTGGAGGGCGTCCCCTGAGACTTTATCGAATACGGTGACACTACAGCGTGATGGGTGGACTAAGTTTAAACGGGTGTTGAGCGGAGAGTTAGACGGACACCTGATCCACCTGGACAAGGCCAACTACGTATACCATACTGCGCTCTACCCACGGGTGGGACGCTACCAAGAGCCGGCTCGAAGTTTCCTCCTAACTCCCTCTCTGTGGTCAGCCTTGGAGAAAATAGGCCCTCTGGTGGACCAGTTATTTATACCCGACGATCGATCACCCCACCAATTGGCATGGGCTCATGCTATCGAACACGCACTAGATGAACCTAATGAAAAAAAAGCGGATGGAGAAAATACTATATGTATAGAATGCGCAGAGGCTGGAATGACAGTGTCACCTCATGAAGCCACCCACACACACATGACGGGCCAGAACGATGAAGAAGAAGACAAAATCCGTGATGAAGCCGCGGGGCCAATGGGTGAACCCCATGAACAACTACATGAACCCGACGACGACGATACCATTGATTACCCGGCTAGACTCAGTCAGCCCAATGACATGACCACCTGATCCTTTGATCTCACGGGGTTCTCCCTATAAATACGGGAGACAGTGAAATCTGGTACCATTCACGTACTGACCATGACGGAGCATATAGTACTGGCGTATTTCAGCTTGACCCCGAGGTTTTCCTGCACGTGTATGCGGATAAGGTCGATATCATGGAGGTGGTGGTGGGACACACGGACCCTACACAACCGTGCCCGGCTCACATTCGTCTGTCCCGGGAGGGCTGGACCAAATTCAAACGGGTGTTGTCTGGTGAACTGGACGGCGACCTCATCCACTTGTGTCACGATGTGTACATTCGACGCGGCCCTTTCCTTGCTCAATTGGCTCGGCTAGATGGAGGTACAGTGCATTTTACCCTTCACCCTGATCTATGGTCTGCATTGGAAGATGCCGTGGTAGATGTGGATGAAGTGCTTATCAAGCGGTCATCAGACGAGTTGGACTGGTCATTTACCATGGCCACTGTGGAAGCCCACGAAGAAAATCAGAAAGAAACTCGGGCCCAAGCCCAAGATACACCCGTTATAAATAAACGATAGAGCCAGGGTCCATCATCATTGTGTCACCATGAAGCGCTGGGAGAAGGTGTTGGATAACTTATACTACAGTCCCGACAGTCCGGCGGCCTATAGTGCCTTGTCGGCTCTCTATCGAGCGGCCAAACCCCAGGGGATACAACGTGCCCAAGTCCGAGATTGGTTAAGAAAACAAGACACCTATACCTTACATCGAGCTGTCCGTCCCCATTTTCTACGGAACCGGGTCATCGTGGGAGGAATAGATGCCCAGTGGCAAGCGGATTTGGTCGATATGAGCGCCTTTTCCAAACACAACGATGGGAATCGGTATATCTTGACGTGCATCGATATCCTATCCAAGTATGCGTGGGTGGTACCCATCCGGACGAAAACGGGGGCAAATCTCATAGCGGCGTTCAAAGACATCTTCAAGACCGGGCGCAAACCTTTGTATTTGCAACCGACGAAGGCACGGAATTCCTCAACAGACCGTTCCAAGCCTTTCTCAAGAAACAGAAGGTGTTTTCTTCCATACGTACAACGAGACCAAGGCTTCCGTGGTGGAGAGGTTCAACAGGACATTCAAAGGCCGCATGTATAAATATTTCACCTGTAAGAATACAAGGCGGTACATCGATGTTCTCCCGAAACTGGTGAGGGGTTACAATCGAGCCTATCATCGAAGTATACAGAGAGCCCCCATTACCGTGACCCAACGCAATGAAGCCCAAGTCCGGCGTGTCTTGTACCCCAGGCCATCGCAGCGAACGACGAAGGCGGTGTACAAAGTCGGGGACCCGGTACGGATCAGTAAAGTCAAGGGCAAGTTCGAGAAAAGTTACTTGCCCAACTGGAGCGATGAGCACTTCCTGATTAAACGGCGCCTACCCCGACAGCGGCGAGTCTATGAACTGGAAGATCTCCAAGGGGAAACGTTGCTGGGGACGTTTTACGAGACGGAATTACAGCCTGTTGTAAAAACACAGCAACACTACTACACGGTGGAGCAGATTTTGAAAACGGAACGTCGACGTGGCAAACTGTTTCATTTCGTGAAATGGCAAGGTTGGCCCAGTTCCTTCAATTCCTGGGTCGCTGCCAACCAGGTGAAACGACTATAAAGCCAGACACCACTGCCGTCCTCCTACATTCCACGTCCGACCATGAACACGGTGCAACCGTCTCTGAACACAGCGTCTTCCAAAACACGCAAAGCGCAAGTAGGCTTTGGGGTGATAGTGCTAACCCTGCTGAGTGTGTTGTACGCAGGTGTGTTTTACGACGTAGCCTATGTCAGTACGTTACTTAACCAACTGAGAACACCACCCATTAGTGAAACGGGTCTACAGAGAGCACCAGTCGTATCGAGCCCAGTCACCACCACCACCACCACACTCCGCGTACAAGCCACGTCGAGCTCTACACCTACACCAAGTACACCTACTACGTCTCAAGACCCACCGCATTTCATCCCTCACAGTGAACCGTCCACCCACGTTGTACCCATCACCACCATCATCATCCCTGAACGTGAACAGACAACGACGACCGACGTTGTACCCGCCACCACTCCAGTTCACTCGTACGAAATTTACAAGAGCGGGTTACCACGACAACGGATAGACCTCAAACCATGGACCCTCGGTGGCAACATCCCTTCACCTGCGCCATCGCAGGACCGACGGGCTCCGGCAAAACGCACTTCGTCAGGAAGCTCCTTCAACACGCCGACAGCATGATCACTCCACCCATTGCCCGAGTCGTGTGGTGTTACGGAGAATGGCAGGAAGCGTATGCAGCAATGCCCTACATCACGTTCGTGGAAGGCCTACCCAACCTGGCCGATTTGGAACCCGACACCTTGGTGGTTGTGGATGAGCTCATGGCGGAGACGGATGCACGGGTCACCCAACTCTTTACCAAAGGCAGCCATCATCGACGGCTCAGCATCATCTACATTGTGCAGAATCTGTTCAGTAAAAACAAAGAACATCGGAATATCAGCTTAAATGCCCACTACCCGGTGGTCTTCAAAAACCCGAGAGATACCACTCAACTGCTGCACCTGGCGAGACAGATGTATCCCGGCCGCACACTGTTTGCGTTGGAAGCCTTTAAAGATGCCACAACCCCTCAGCACGGGTATATGCTCTTCGACCTCAAGCAAGCCACCCCCGACCACCTTCGACTACGGACCGGCATCTTTCCCGGAGACACCCACCACGTGTACATGCAAAAATAATGTAAACACACCCACAGTGGCGCCTCCAGCTGGGGTTTGTGTGTGTTTGATGATGGCGAATAATAAAAAGAATGAATACCACAGCAGGGTTGACTTTGTCTGTGAGGTGGATAAAAAGGGCAGCGTTGTGGGTTCTAGCATTAGTTGTACAGGATGTCTGCGCGAGTACGGAAGCACGCTCCCACGCTCCGTGTATTGAAGACGGCCCCACCCGAGTTAGTCCGAACCATTGTACGCGGTGCGGACCCTGACCTTGTACTCTGTCTGTGCGAGATCGGGTACAATCTGTTAAAAGGCAACGTACCACCGACTCCGGCTCAGAAGACCAAGTTGGCCAAGCATAAGACAGGTCTCCGAACCCTAGTCCACAAGCGGGTCCCTCAAACACAAAAGAAAAAGGTGTTACAGAAAGGCGGTTTTCTCGGGGCCATCTTAGCACCGTTGGCCGCTTCCGTGTTGGGTCCAGTATTGGGTGGACTCTTCGGCCGACAATGAACCACACGAAAAAAATGGTCCTCGTCGAACCACGGTTCCTGCAAAACCTCCAATCACCCTACCCTGTCCTACCTACGGTGAAGACCATAAACAGCCTCGATGGAGAGATGCAACAGATCTTACAGAGACCGGGGTTAAGCGACAGTGAGAAAGTACAACGGTACAATGAGACGCTTCAACGGTACATGACGTTCATGGACCAATACAAAACCCTGTCTACCCCAGCAGCAGCACCACCACCACCACCACCACCACCACCACCACCACGTGACAGACCGCTAACCTCAGCACCGCTCCAACAGCCGGGTGAGGTAGCCCCCACAGCCCCACAGTGGGTGGAAGACGAAGTGCTGAAGACTGTACCTGCCTCGTTCAAGAAACAAGCTGGTCTGGTATTACAACGGATGAAACAGAATCCTAACATGACTTGGAATGATAAAGGCGAACTCCTGGTACAGAATCAGGTGGTCCCCGGCACCCACATGACGGATTTAGTGAATGATCTGATGCGTCAACGCAGATCGCACACCGATCCTCGAGGATGTTAGGTCTTCGCTCAAGGCTTGAAAGACATGCATGTAACACAGGAATTGGTGGGGAACCCCCACCGCTGGGCCTTTATGCAGCAAACCCAGCAATCGCCGAGTCGTGCACCACGACTCTCACCACAACCTTCTTGGGAATCCGACTGGGAACCGGAGTCATCCCCCAAAGCTCCACCACCATCACAACGGGCACCTTCTTTTCAGACCTTTAAAAAACCACCCTCGATCAGGACACCCCACATCTCCAGAGCCGTGACATGTAGCAAGTCAACGCGACGAACACGACGCCGGACACAACCGCCCAAGGCCTGGAACACCTATTAAAACCAACAGCAGCAGCAGGACAGCTCAGTCGCCATGTTTTACCTGACCTTACCCAGTAACAGTTCGCTGGATGTGTTTCCTGACAACACCGTGGCCAAGTACGTCACCCAGTTACCGCAACCGTTACATTTACCTGGACGCTGGGAATGTGCCCTCGTGGAGATTCAATACCCTTACTCGTGGTACAACGTGCGAGCCAATGAAGTGTGGTACGAGGTGACCTACGAAGGCAAAAACACCCGGCTCACCCTGCCCGAAGGCCAATACGATACCCCAAAGAGTTCATGGGTGGGCTGTCAAGACTGATGCATGATAAGGCGCTACGGGGGGTGACGGATAGTGCAACACGCCTGATAGCCTTGCGCTTCAAGAAAAACGTGTTCTTCGATGTCAACGTACACAACGACAAGGCACAGCTTACCCTCACCGATACCGTGAATGTGAAACTCAGTCCTACACT
>JAVTVY010051613.1:0-28118 GCA_036873755.1 Hanleya hanleyi | reverse complement strand
GCAGGGAAATATGAATTTGCAGAAAAAAGCAAACCTGCATTTTACATAATAAATACATGAATTTGGTACATGTGCTGCGCGTTGATAAATCGCACAATTTTGATTTGGCAGACCACGTAAAAGTCTTATGGGCTACGGGACATGCTGGGGGAAGTTTTAATGCATTTCCAGTCTCAATCAAGCATGGAAATATAAATTTGACCCAAAAGTAAACATGAATTTTGAATAAAAACAATGTTGTTTGCGTTGAATTTTCATACAATTTGGGTTTCACAGACTATGAGACAGGTTTGCCATCTACGTTATATATCAGTGGAAGATTACGGATACTTTTTCCGGGCCCAAACATGCAGCAAAATAAAAAATAAACGAAAAATAAAACATGCATTTTACAGTTTTACACAACATTACAAGTATATGGACCACGCCCCCTTTGTTCGGATATTGATTTAACGACTAATTGGCTATAGTTCGATGGAACGAGACTATCTGCGTTAGAACATATGTCATAGAACATGTTCGCATAGATCTGGAGTAATGAAACACTCCTGGAAACAAGAAATGACTCAAAATACAAACCCGGAAATGGAAAACAACAACATGTCTTGGTTTGCGCGACCTTGGTGACCTTCCCCACCGTAAATTTTATTTCGGGAAATAGAGCCTAATAACGTGTTTGCTGGTGGAAAGGGAATATTTCCTGCCTCCTAGATTTTCACAAATGGTTCCAAAAGGTTTCAAAAAGTTTCAATTTGGAATGGAGTCTATCGGGGGAGAGAAGAAGCGAAAAATCGCATTGTCCGTCTCTCCAAGCTGGAGGGCCGCCATGTTCAATCTCTCGGTGGATGCAGGACAGGACCGGATAGCTCTGGTTTCGAGATTGAGATGGAACCCGACTACAGAAGCAAGGCCCACTGCAATGCATTGCAATGGGGAACCCCATTATTTCAATTGTGTCCAAAGAAAAAGTGCAAGATTTCGTCGGGAACCATGACGATCCCTATTGGAAATACTATGAGTCGTGGGTTCCCCATATGACAATTATTTGGCGGGAGATTTCACGTTGCGTTCCTAGATGGGTGTTTTGTCTCCTTGGTGTTTTGTCCTACACTCGTTTGACTTGTTTGCCCTTTGAAAATGGGAATTCCACATACTCTATAATGGGTCTCTTTATGTCAAACAAATGTTTGTTTTTAGCCCACCATCGCCAGATGGTGGGCTGTTCAAATCGCTTTTCGTCCGTGGTCCGTCGTCCGTCGTCCGTCGGAGCGTCCGTCGTCCGTCCGTCCGTCCGTCCGTCGTCCGTAAACAATTCTTGTTATCGCGATTTCTCAGGAACTACGGCATGGATCTTTCTGAAATTTGGTACAAAGGTTCCCCTTGGGGTCTAGTTGTGCAAGATACCTTTTCTGGTCCGATTCGAAAATCCAATATGGCCACCAGGCAGCCATCTTGGATTTCCCCATGAAACCTTGTTATCGCGATTTCTCAGGAACTACTGCATGGATCTTTCTCAAATTTGGTACACAGGTTCCCCTTGGGGTCTAGTTGTGCAAGAAACCTTTTTTGGTCCGTTCGAAAATCCAATATGGCCACCAGGCAGCCATCTTGGATTTCCCCATGAAACCTTGTTATCGCGATTTCTCAGAAACTACTGCATGGATCTTTCTCAAATTCGGTACACAGGTTCCCCTTGGGGTCTAGTTGTGCAAGATACCTTTTCTGGTCCGATTTGAAAATCCAATATGGCCACAAGGCGGCCATCTTGGATTTCCCCATGAAACCTTGTTATCGCGATTTCTCAGGAACTACTGCATGGGTCTTTCCCAAATTCGGCACACAGGTTTCCCTTGGGGTCTAGTTGTGCAAGATACCTTTTCTGGTCCGATTCGAAAATCCAATATGGCCACAAGGCGGCCATCTTGGATTTCCCCATGAAACCTTGTTATCGCGATTTCTCAGGAACTACTTCATGGATCTTTCTCAAATTTTGTATACAGGTTCCCCTTGGGGTCTAGTTGTGCAAGGTGCCTTTCCTTGTCCGATTCGAAAATCCAATATGGCCACCAGGCAGCCATCTTGGATTTCCCCATGAAACTTTGTTATTGTAATTTCTCAGGAAGTACTGCATGGATCTTTCTCAAATTTGGTACACAGGTTCCCCTTATGGTCTAGTTGTGCAAGACACCTTTTTCGGTCCGAATCGAAAATCCAATATGGCCACCAGGCGGCCATATTAGATTTCCCCATGAAACTTTGTTATCGTGGTTTCTCAGGAAATACTGCATGGGTCTTTGTCAAATTTGGTACACAGGTTCCCCTTGTGGTCCAGTTGTGCAAGATACCTTTTCTGGTTCGATTGGAAAATCCAATATGGCCACCAGGCGGCCATCTTGGATTTTCCCATGAAACTTTGTTATTGTCATTTCTCAGGAAGTACTGCATGTATCTTTCTCAAATTTGGTACACAGGTTCCCGTTAGGGTCTAGTTGTGCAGGACACCGTTTCTGGTCCGATTCCAAAATCAAATATGTCCATCAGGCAGCCATCTTGGATTTTGCCATGAAACTTTGTTATTGCGATTTCTCAGGAACCACTGAATGGATCTTTGTCAAATTTGGTACACAGGTTCCCCTTGTGGTCCAGTTGTGCAAGATACCTTTTTTTGGTCCGATTCGACAATCCAATATGGCCGCCAGGTGACCATCTTGAATTGTCCCTTGAAACATTGTTATCGTCAATTCTCAGGAACTACTTCATGGATTCTTTCTGAAATTTGGTACACAGGTCCCACATGGGGCCTAGTTGTGCAAGATGCCTTTTTTGGTCCGATTCGAAATCCAAGTTACGCTTAATATTATTACGGTATTCCCGAGTTGTGACGTTGCATCACACGAGTCGGCGGATCAAACAGTGGGACATATTCTATATAGTGACTATAGAATATTCATACCTTCACCGTCCATATCAAGGAGTTCAAATAATTCGGAATTAAGATGTATTTCTTCAAATTTTAAATCAGTTTTCTTAGTCCAGTGAACTGTTTCGTCTGCCGACGGGTCGGCTACATGAAGGGACGTCACTTTTGTGACACAACGCTACAACTCGACAACATTAGATTACTGTGTGTTTCGATCCAAGGGAGATAATCAGGATTCGGACACTTCCGAAGTTTCAACATTACTGCGCGGATCCCTTCAGTATTAGGTATTGTACCATGTTACTATGGTATCTTAAAAGAGATATCTCAAACTAGCCCAGTGAACAGAATAGAATTAGCATTCGTTCCTAATTATAAAATTTTAATTATGTTTCATAGCTCATGCCAAAGGGTCAAAGACATTTGTCTTCACTTCCAGTACCCAATGATGACACGTGCAAAAAAAAATACTACAAAACGAAGACGAATGATCCTCCGGACATTCACTTTCAGACTAACTTTGCTCTTTTCTCTTGTACCATTACAACTGACATAAGTACAGTTTCTAGAAATCTTGAAACTCCTTAAACTTAGAAAGATGATATCTTGGTGTTTTCCAGTGTCCTTTTTTCGATCTTTTTCGCTCAGGTTCGAAATTCTGTAAACAAAATTACAGATAAATCGTTTGTTCTTAGTAACAATGGACAAAAAGATCCTCTTGCCATTAGCTTACAATTATCGGACAATGGTGGGCGCCAAGATCCTTCAGGATCTCTCGCTCTTTTCATTATTGTTCAAAACAGACCAGATTATTTCCTCAACATTATTTCAACTTATTCCAGCAACAGCTAAAATTAGTCAGAGATGAACGCTTTTACGCGTTCAAGTGTTACAAATTTTTGCTGACAGTGTAATATCCGAGAACATAAAATGAACGAGTAACACGACCAGCAAAATGGCCCCCCCCCCCCCACCAAACTTTCTGTGCTATCTCCGGAACGACAATAAATTGAGAGCTGACACTCCTTGACTTTATATTTATCATATTGGGGTCATTTTGAGCCTATTTGCATAACCCCCCCCCCCCCGGGTATAGGATTATGAGCATATTCAAGATGGCGACCACCTGGGATACCAGGAAAAAGATGTTTTGTAATTTTTCTTCAAAATTTCTGTCTTTCCGCGATGAAAATTGGGCAAAAACTATTTTATTTCACATCACATTAATATTTACTAATTTATCACGCATTTTTTTTTTTGCAGAAAAATTGCATAAATGAAAAATTCGAAAAATCTGATCGAAAAATCGACCAAAAAATGTCGTTTTTGAAAATGAAGTCACTGTGGCGTTTTCAAAATCGATTAATAATAAACAACCTGGAATTGGGGTGTAGTTCGTAAACTTATATCGAACATTAACAGCTTATTGTATCCGATGAAATGACTGCGGCATTTTATTAACATGCTCCGTCTTACCAAATACTTTTCACCCCTCAGCCCAACGGTAAGATATAGCATGACGAGTCAGTGTTTATCGATACTATATTCTCCTCTAAGCGCTTTCATAGAAGCTTTGAGAAAAACACAGTATCGCTAAACACACGTCATGCTATGATAGCATGACGGGTGTTTAGCGAGTATGTTCGTATAGTGTTACATCTGTTCATGCTGCAGGTGCCGTTTGATCAAACAGTGCAGTGTAAATTTCAGGGCAGGCAATAGTAACACTGCTACCATCGCAACACAATGTACGGTAATTGAAACCTGATCTACACTGGGGCAACTTTACTTCCTTGTGGATCTGCTTTCAGTCATATTGCATCAGAGCGAAAAGGCCCCAAAAATGTCCTTTCATAAAATCGAAGCTTTCATAAAAGTTAATGAATACTTGCAACATAATGACACTGCGTCGACAAAAACGGGATATCTCGTCTTGAAGACGCAGGAGTATCTAGATACTGTGCTAAATGTGACGATTTAATCAACGTCACAAAATACTATTGCAGAAGCATACAAAACAGAGCTACACCACCAAACGCCTCCACTCAAAGTTTCTCAAATTTGGCAATACCTCTCGCATGCTGATAACAAAATGGGAGCTTAGCATACAGGATTTATGACGTTAAGTTTCGTAACTTTTGTTTAATTCCACTTAACCTGGGGCTAGGGGCCCTACGAACCCATGTATTTCAAGATCCTCATGGTGTCATTATGAACATGCACATCAAAGTAGGACTGAGAAACATCATACTCAAGATAACGATTTTACAACGAATCATATGGATTAAGAATACTGATCAGCGATAGGGATTTGATATTTTTGGAGCATCAAGATGTCTTGTTGGCATCATTGAAAACTGTCGACCGCTTCTCTGACTCTCTTGCAGGAAACTAACCTGCTAATATGTATACTATTTTTTTTTTCAATTTTGTGCTACTGCTGTTAATTAAGTCTTTGAATTTTGGACGCTGTTATTCTTTAATGGGTGACGACTGAATATTGAATGACCGACTAGAAAACCAAGTAGCCCAGCCATATAGCTTTACTCATATAGGATAAACAATAAATGGAACAATCGGAAATAAAATCATCATAACTGAATTGCCCTGCAGATAAAACGTGGCCACAAAGGACTGTTAAAAAGAAGTGTTAAAGGCAAAGCCCTGAATACTGAAAAAAAGATGCAAAGCTCATGAAAAATTCGATCAAGCCATCGGATGAAAGGTTTAATACCTATCCAGCCACTGCTATGATTGGGGATCAGATTATTTAGAATGACATTTCCATTTTGGTTAGATAGATATCACCTTTGATATTCCCTCTAAATTCGATATCAGTTTTGACAATCTTGGCAGCTGATTCCACTCTGTTGCTAATGATGGTCTGCCATTCAATTCAGTTATGATAATTTTATCACCGAGAAGTTCCATTAATTTGTTCTTCATGTGGGTGAAGATATATGGCAATATGCAGTCAGGATATTTGTCTGTGGGATCAGATGACTTCTAGTCAGTACGCCGGCATCTTTTTTTTGTTTTCACCACCCTTTTAAAATGGCATTTAAATCTTTGTTTTCTATGTAATCCTTCATTTTCAACACGAGGTCGCATATTGCCGCCTGTGCCTAAAGCTGCTTTGGACTATTTCCAGGTGGACGTTTCTGGGACCGTTTCGGTGTGTAGCTTCCGAACAGTGTGTTCCTGTGACAGTGCTTTCGTGTCGTGAGATTTCCATTACAAGTTTGGTGAACAATGACGGCTTCAGTACGAAGATCTCGTGCATATATGCAGGTCTTCTCACAACTGATTTGTACCAGTCATTATCACTGCCATTTTCATGACTGTAGCCTGTCAATCACGCAAAGATTGTCCATAAATGGCACATAAGACACATGTGTTCATACCAATGGGCATAGCGTTGTTGTAATCTATGGGGCGAGAGAGAGAGAGAGAGAGAGAGAGAGTTAAGGTTTAACGTCGCGTTCAGCAATATTTCAGCTATATAAAGCGACGATCAAACAAAATTCTAAGTATTCAAGTTAATAACTCATTAAGCTAATGCATCAAAAACAGGTACATACATTAAAATTTATACAACAAACCAATCTCTCTCAAATAATCTAAAATGCAATCTTCTTTTACTCCACTAAAAAGACCTTCCAACGTAGCTGCTCGATAAAAAGTATCTCTTACAATCTTAAATTCTATACAGTCGATAAGAATGTCTCACCGTGAGATCTTCGTGGCATGGAATACACCTTGGGACTGGCTTTTTTTTTAGTAAATGTTCGTGAGTTAATCGTGTATGGCCGATTCCACATTGTCTAATCATGGCTTGATCGAAACGTTTCTGGCTGTTCAGATGAGTATAGCCTACAGTTTTTAGAACTCGTGAAGTTTGTTATTATCCATAGCATCCCATAAAGATTGAAACAACTTTCTCACATACATGTAAGCACAGATAGATGGTCTGAAATCGCTGTATGGGATTCCAACAGGATCGCCCTCATTATCTAGGGCTGCCTTAGCCATTTTATCATTTCCCAGTTGTGTTTCCCGAATTTCGCTTACCGTGGTTGATGCGAGTGCTTGCCGTAGTTTCCTGCTGTGACACTGATAGTTAGTTTTCATAAGTTATATAAAAGTTGCACTTTTAGGATTGTCCCACCGCCTGGCCACATTCCCATGAACTTCAGTTCCAATATCGCTCAAGTCGTGACTCACCTATTTTGATCTAAAGCAACTCATTTACAATGCTCGCACGTCTCTATCTTCTTCTGTATGCCTTTATCAAGTAAAGTGTACATTTATTTAGAGTTTCATTCTGTGTTTAATCTAGCGAGTATATCATTCTAACTATCGCGAAAATAAGACCAAACCCTGTATAAAAAGTATAGTTATCCCCGCATTTGTGCTCTTTGGCAAAGTATGTATCAGTGAAGACAACCAAGAGATCGTATAAAAGCTAGTGAGCGAAGACTTAGTTATCAATGGCCTTGGCCTACATCATCCATATTAGGATCGTCTTCGTCTAACAAAGTACATTCTCTTCATAAATGCACAGAACTTTACCTCTAAGCTTTGCATGCAATATTGCTGACTTATCTCCGATAGCCATGGCAGTATAGCCTATTAATCCATCAATCATAACTAAAGTCCGTCCATTTTAATTAGTCGTCGACTTTGGGGCTTGTCAAAAATCAATAGTTAACCCTGCAACAATTTTCTTTTTTGCAGCGTGTATAACAAACTGAATTCTACAAAATGACTACCATTTCTTTGTGATATCGATAATATATCACGCTTGAACTAACTTTTTAATTCTCTCCATATAAAACGCCAGTACAGTAGTTTATGTACCGGGCCTCAATTCCATAGGGACACGTAATAATGTATTCATGCTCACTGGCACAAAAGTCATTGATGCCGGATACAGTAATAACAGGCGGTCCGTGGGAGGGTCGCTTATATCCCATGCCCAGTGAAATTGCCAAACGATAAACCGTGCACACCTCTATGACCATACACGGCATTGTTGACCTTTGTACTATGCAACACGAATACATTATGACGTCTCCCTATGTAATTGAGTCCCCGTACATGAAACCACTGGAGTTTTATATGGAGAAAATTACAAAGTTATTTCAAGCGTGATATATTATCGATATCATGGAGAAATGGTAGTCATTTTGTAGAGATCTGTTTGTTTTACACGATGCAAAAAAGAAAATTTATCCAGAGTTAACCTTATTATTGACAAGCTCCAAAGTAGACGACTAATTAAAATGGACAGACTATAATCTCCGGTAGCCATGCATGACAGTATAGCCTACATGTATATTGATGCACCATTCATAATTAGACTAATCACTCAACTCTCGCGGTGAACCAAGATCCGTTTGCGATGGACGATGTCTTCCTTCTGTCGTCACTTCGTTTTGTAAATGTTTTGTAATTGGGTCTCGAAGAAAGAAAAAGTACAGACGGTTTTAATGTTTACATCATGCGATATAGAAGGGTTGCGTCCGTCGGACCCAGGCCAGATCAAAGTCACAAAATATTTTCTCCTTGTTTTGCGATCTGCCGCACTTACATGTACCAAATATCGTTTTCGAAACGCCCTCTTTCAGAACAAATTGTTGCATTATTGGGCATAATAATGCCCCAGCCACCAATCAGATTTTCGGACAGGATTCCCGCCCGAGCAGCACACCTCCGGAAGTACTTGTTTGCTCATTAATGCGTTAATGGATACAAGATTGAAAAAAAAATATATAAATCGCAACATGTTCACCGGACTCAATCAGGAGATTCATTGCTGGATCAAATACATTCTCTAAACTAGGTTACGATGAATAAAGTTAACCAGAGAGATGACCACCCTGTTCTCACCAGAAAGAAGCCATACAGCGTTTTCACTATCTGCCATTTTGCTGAAGTTGGTGCATGTCCGGGATATGTTTGTAAATATGAGACAACCAGAAAATATATCCAGGGCATTTAATCAAAAAGTGGAATTCATCCTCCGACTCAGATTTGCACAACGAACGAATACGGCGTTCAATGGGCACTCCCGAAAACCTGTCTCTTTCGATTTTGGGGTCATGCGAGCTAGTTCGGAACGTTGCAAAGGACCTGTGATAATTTCTCTCTTTGATAACATCGATATAAATCTCCCGACTAAAATGAGATTCAAATTCCATATATTGCATACCGACCAATCAAGGGTAAATTCACAATGGCGCCGGTTTGCGAGGGTCCAAGTAAGGTGTTATTCTCTTCCACACTTTCTTGTCACCACAATCCCTATCCAGCTGTAGTAAACTAGCCAACAGACTGTTGTTTGTTTCGTTGACGTTGTCAACTAATCTTATGTCGCAAGATATTTACTCAGCGACTGAAAGCCAGTTGTCAGTATTTGGTTTCTTCATCTTTATCACTACTAAATCCATTACCCACCAATAATTTCAAGTAATTTTAAAATGTATTTTTCACCGAAATTAAAAATAAAAACATGTAATTCTTCCGAGTGTGACGTAATGACATCCCCATGGTATTGAAATGAAAAGCCACCAACAAAAAAAGATCTCGCAAATCTCTAGAAAAGGTCACGCCTCCTGGATCAATTATCTTATTCATCTAGCATCCAATAAGCGTAGACAAATCGTGGGCAGTGTGTAAAAATGACAATGCAAAATGATTTCAATCCAAAAAAACGAAAAACTTTTAGTACACCTGTTCTCAAACTGTGCCGACCCAGATGTCTCATTCGTGACAAATTTAGACCTAATCGTGTTCAGCCGAAAACCAGATAAAATCAAACGTAAACATCTATTTGTTAGAAAATAGAGCGGGAGATTAGACATGATACATTTGCAGACTTTTGTGTCCTATTTGTAAATTAAATGGATAAAGTTCAAAGTACAGATTTACACAGTATTTTAGAAGAAAATGTGTTACAGCCGGTAGGACACAGTGTTTGAAATGAGAATTGTCAGGCGCTAAGGCAGTATACAGAAAGATAAGAAAAATGTATTCCGACGAGACACATTAATGGTGTTGGCCAAGTGTATTGAGAGTGTAACCTTGAGAATGAATGTCAACTTGATGACCTTTTATTTGATTCCGTTCCAAACCAGAGTGGAAGGTTGTAGCTAGCTGGTCAACACAAGAGGTATCCAGCATAAGTCATATCTTGAGCGAGGGTGATTTGGTTGTGTTTTTTGTTGTTGTTTTTTTCTCGACGGATTCGGAGTTGTATGCACTCGACACTCGTCCGGTCTGTGGGCTTTTCTTCTGCCTTCTTCTGTGTTGTCTCCTTTATGACGGTTACAACCGAAATGCGGAGAGTTCCGTATCTTTGGACGCAACTTTATGTAAATGACCAACAGAAGACGAATTTTAGCCAACGGAATTGCATGAAATACATTTCTGCTGAAAATTTCCACGCATATAGTCTCACGATTCAGGAATATTAGTCATTCGCGACTGCTCGGCCAATTCCGTCGAAGTCCTAATACCTCGCGCATTAATGGTGTTGGATTTTGAATGAATGAATGAATGAATTTATTCTCTGAATTCTTCTTTCGAAGATATAGAGACTCCAAGAAACATTCACATGAAATCGCGGCATACAGTGGATTACAAAAATAGGCATTTTAACAAAAAAACGAACTTGTACAGCTCTCCACTGTAAACCGTGATCCGCCGCGCGTGAGATACATCACATGCTATAGGATGTGTTTCCGCTCACATATAGCCCTCATTGTATTTCTCCCTTATCAGGAGATAAAATATATATCCAAATGAAATGGATATTCGCTTGAATCTACCCGCGGAGGATCTCTTCTAATTTGAGGTGTTTCTCCTGGTTTTTCTTCTCGAGCTGATCTCCATGGTAACGGAAGTCATACAGCTGACATGCGCTGTTCGGAATTTCGGTGTGATACTGTGCTTTCAACATGGATGCCAATATGAATTCTTAGCAGTGCGATACGAGGTACTAATGTCCTACATTATCCGACGCCGTGTCGAGTGGTAAAATCTCTACACCACAAGAAAACTTATTGATGCAGATGCATCAATGCCGCCGGAAACGTTTGCAGCTTATAATCTGCGTATTACAAGCCAATTACGTGTGCAACTGGTGAATACAGGTCAAGATGCACCATTCTGGTTTTAAAAAAAACGTCGATTTGTTTGTTTTCATTAAAGGTTTGACTAATGTGGTTCGCGCAAGGACCCATCTGGAAAGTGTGGGGTTAGCCGGAAGTTAAGTGCTTGCTAGCAAAATGTGCACATAAACCGCATATCAAACTAGGACTTTGAAAGTAATGTTCTCTGGTTGACGTATTAAGTCACCTCACACAGCCTGATGTAAGAGTTCGCGTTGTGGCATTATATGGGACCCATCATCAAGCCACTATTTCTTAATTGATGTGGGTCATTGTAAATTAAGCCTAGATCGACTTTTTCTACACATCAATCCGATCCGCGTGTTTTACTGTTTCGAGTTTTTAGTAACTCGCAGTTCAATCTCAAACATTTTGCTGCAGACGTACACATGGTACAGGTGAATAACTTGATCATGTATGGTCATCGACTTGGTCTCTCAGCCATAATAAAATAGTACTAGATGACATTTATTCGATGAATTCATTATAAAAGAATTAATATTGATGTGTTAGCCACGAACGGGTGATACAATCATGTCGTTTTACGATATGATATCAGTTGGATCAATCCACGGCACGTCGGTGAAGTATGGCTCGAGAAAACACCTGTTACTCGTCCAATATCACGATGGCCGCTCCCATGTTTAGCGAATTCAGATATCCGGCGGCGCTGCGCCGCCGGAAATTAATTCGCGAAGTCAGATGACTTCGACGGAATCGGCCGAGCGGTCGCGAATGGCCATGCAGGTAGAACCTCCATGTTACATCATACTGCAAAACCAAAATGAAGGGAAATTATGTCAAACGTGTGTTCTTGTGTTACAACATTATTTCAAACGTCTTTTTATTTATATTTTTATTTACTTTTGCATAACTTCTCAGAGGAAACAAGGCAAAAGTTCCTTGTTATAACAATCTGTGCCAGGGTCACTCAATAAACACGCATATAATTTCAGGCGACCTGATAGGTCTGGGCCCGCTTGGACAATTGTAAGTAGGCTGTTTGTCCACCGATGCCTGAAGGGTTATAGGGGATAGTATATTGTCGTCGGTCTGTCTGTGCGTGCGTCCGTCCGGCTTCATTTCCGGACAATAATTACTGAAAAACTGAAAGGATTCTTTTCAAGTTTGGTATCTGGGTACCTCGATCCAGGACCCTCGCTTGGGATTGTTTTTTTTTTTTTTACGTCGATCCGCCTATAGATGGCGCCACTTTGGTACCAAGATAAAATTTCGCATCCGGACGATAGTTTTCGAACACCTGAACGGTTTTTTTCTAAATTTGGTATGTCAGTACCTTGCCTAGAGATCTCGCTTGGGATTGTATCGCACCCCGATCCGCATATAGGTGGAGCCACCGCTGGGCCAAGTCGCTTGGGATGTTTTTCGTAGTCTCGTTTCCGGACCCAAGCGCCTCACTGAAGTATGATAATACCCCAGCCACCAGTCAAATTGTCGAACTCGATTTCTGCCCGAGCAGCACACTACCGGAAGTGACATCATATATAGTAAACCCGACGAATGGTCGATAATTTCGATTACTTTTCAATTCTGCATAATACCTATGTTGACCTAGCGTTAAAATGTTTGATCTAGAGATGATATTCCCTGTTTATAGCATATGAAAAGTAGTTCGTTCCTGTGCAAAACTGAATGAGTTTTTCTGCCGGATTCAAAATGAACCGTGTGGGCGTGGGTTTTTCCCTATGCGTCATAGCCACGTCGTAAAGGTCATCTTCCGCTCTTGGGGCAGGGTGGTAGTGAAGTGAACCTGTGAAATGGAGCATGTGCTTTGGGGAGGTTGTTCCGGATAGAATAACTTTTGGAAACCTGAACGGCTTCTTTCCAAAATTGATATGTGCTACCTTTCCTCAGTATCTAATTGAAATATTCATGTGAATCAGTAGTAGGTAGTAAGGATCTGCTACCTTTAGCTCTCAACTGCGCATGCGCAGAATTTATTTTTGGGTTGTGAGTGTGTGTGTGCGCATGCGTGAGTGTATGCAAATGAGTTTTATGCAAATGAGGTCATTGGGTTCATTGTGTTTATTCAAGATGGCGGCTTGTTTTTGTATGGTGGGGTGGTCGGTTTCAAGATGGCGGCTTGTTTTTGTAGGGTGGGGGTGGTCGGTTTCAAGATGGCGGCTTGTTTTTGTAGGGTAGGGGTGGTCGGTTTCAAGATGGCGGCTTGTTTTTGTAGGGTAGGGGTGGTCGTATTCAAGATGGCGGCTTAAATGAGTTTTTTATGCAAATGAGTTCAGCAATATTTCAGCTATATAAAGCGACGATCAAACAAAATTCTAAGTATTCAAGTTAATAACTCATTAAGCTAATGCATCAAAAACAGGTACATACATTAAAATTTATACAACAAACCAATCTCTCTCAAATAATCTAAAATGCAATCTTCTTTTACTCCACTAAAAAGACCTTCCAACGTAGCTGCTCGATAAAAAGTATCTCTTACAATCTTAAATTCTATACAGTCGATAAGAATGTCTCACCGTGAGATCTTCGTGGCATGGAATACACCTTGGGACTGGCTTTTTTTTTAGTAAATGTTCGTGAGTTAATCGTGTATGGCCGATTCCACATTGTCTAATCATGGCTTGATCGAAACGTTTCTGGCTGTTCAGATGAGTATAGCCTACAGTTTTTAGAACTCGTGAAGTTTGTTATTATCCATAGCATCCCATAAAGATTGAAACAACTTTCTCACATACATGTAAGCACAGATAGATGGTCTGAAATCGCTGTATGGGATTCCAACAGGATCGCCCTCATTATCTAGGGCTGCCTTAGCCATTTTATCATTTCCCAGTTGTGTTTCCCGAATTTCGCTTACCGTGGTTGATGCGAGTGCTTGCCGTAGTTTCCTGCTGTGACACTGATAGTTAGTTTTCATAAGTTATATAAAAGTTGCACTTTTAGGATTGTCCCACCGCCTGGCCACATTCCCATGAACTTCAGTTCCAATATCGCTCAAGTCGTGACTCACCTATTTTGATCTAAAGCAACTCATTTACAATGCTCGCACGTCTCTATCTTCTTCTGTATGCCTTTATCAAGTAAAGTGTACATTTATTTAGAGTTTCATTCTGTGTTTAATCTAGCGAGTATATCATTCTAACTATCGCGAAAATAAGACCAAACCCTGTATAAAAAGTATAGTTATCCCCGCATTTGTGCTCTTTGGCAAAGTATGTATCAGTGAAGACAACCAAGAGATCGTATAAAAGCTAGTGAGCGAAGACTTAGTTATCAATGGCCTTGGCCTACATCATCCATATTAGGATCGTCTTCGTCTAACAAAGTACATTCTCTTCATAAATGCACAGAACTTTACCTCTAAGCTTTGCATGCAATATTGCTGACTTATCTCCGATAGCCATGGCAGTATAGCCTATTAATCCATCAATCATAACTAAAGTCCGTCCATTTTAATTAGTCGTCGACTTTGGGGCTTGTCAAAAATCAATAGTTAACCCTGCAACAATTTTCTTTTTTGCAGCGTGTATAACAAACTGAATTCTACAAAATGACTACCATTTCTTTGTGATATCGATAATATATCACGCTTGAACTAACTTTTTAATTCTCTCCATATAAAACGCCAGTACAGTAGTTTATGTACCGGGCCTCAATTCCATAGGGACACGTAATAATGTATTCATGCTCACTGGCACAAAAGTCATTGATGCCGGATACAGTAATAACAGGCGGTCCGTGGGAGGGTCGCTTATATCCCATGCCCAGTGAAATTGCCAAACGATAAACCGTGCACACCTCTATGACCATACACGGCATTGTTGACCTTTGTACTATGCAACACGAATACATTATGACGTCTCCCTATGTAATTGAGTCCCCGTACATGAAACCACTGGAGTTTTATATGGAGAAAATTACAAAGTTATTTCAAGCGTGATATATTATCGATATCATGGAGAAATGGTAGTCATTTTGTAGAGATCTGTTTGTTTTACACGATGCAAAAAAGAAAATTTATCCAGAGTTAACCTTATTATTGACAAGCTCCAAAGTAGACGACTAATTAAAATGGACAGACTATAATCTCCGGTAGCCATGCATGACAGTATAGCCTACATGTATATTGATGCACCATTCATAATTAGACTAATCACTCAACTCTCGCGGTGAACCAAGATCCGTTTGCGATGGACGATGTCTTCCTTCTGTCGTCACTTCGTTTTGTAAATGTTTTGTAATTGGGTCTCGAAGAAAGAAAAAGTACAGACGGTTTTAATGTTTACATCATGCGATATAGAAGGGTTGCGTCCGTCGGACCCAGGCCAGATCAAAGTCACAAAATATTTTCTCCTTGTTTTGCGATCTGCCGCACTTACATGTACCAAATATCGTTTTCGAAACGCCCTCTTTCAGAACAAATTGTTGCATTATTGGGCATAATAATGCCCCAGCCACCAATCAGATTTTCGGACAGGATTCCCGCCCGAGCAGCACACCTCCGGAAGTACTTGTTTGCTCATTAATGCGTTAATGGATACAAGATTGAAAAAAAAATATATAAATCGCAACATGTTCACCGGACTCAATCAGGAGATTCATTGCTGGATCAAATACATTCTCTAAACTAGGTTACGATGAATAAAGTTAACCAGAGAGATGACCACCCTGTTCTCACCAGAAAGAAGCCATACAGCGTTTTCACTATCTGCCATTTTGCTGAAGTTGGTGCATGTCCGGGATATGTTTGTAAATATGAGACAACCAGAAAATATATCCAGGGCATTTAATCAAAAAGTGGAATTCATCCTCCGACTCAGATTTGCACAACGAACGAATACGGCGTTCAATGGGCACTCCCGAAAACCTGTCTCTTTCGATTTTGGGGTCATGCGAGCTAGTTCGGAACGTTGCAAAGGACCTGTGATAATTTCTCTCTTTGATAACATCGATATAAATCTCCCGACTAAAATGAGATTCAAATTCCATATATTGCATACCGACCAATCAAGGGTAAATTCACAATGGCGCCGGTTTGCGAGGGTCCAAGTAAGGTGTTATTCTCTTCCACACTTTCTTGTCACCACAATCCCTATCCAGCTGTAGTAAACTAGCCAACAGACTGTTGTTTGTTTCGTTGACGTTGTCAACTAATCTTATGTCGCAAGATATTTACTCAGCGACTGAAAGCCAGTTGTCAGTATTTGGTTTCTTCATCTTTATCACTACTAAATCCATTACCCACCAATAATTTCAAGTAATTTTAAAATGTATTTTTCACCGAAATTAAAAATAAAAACATGTAATTCTTCCGAGTGTGACGTAATGACATCCCCATGGTATTGAAATGAAAAGCCACCAACAAAAAAAGATCTCGCAAATCTCTAGAAAAGGTCACGCCTCCTGGATCAATTATCTTATTCATCTAGCATCCAATAAGCGTAGACAAATCGTGGGCAGTGTGTAAAAATGACAATGCAAAATGATTTCAATCCAAAAAAACGAAAAACTTTTAGTACACCTGTTCTCAAACTGTGCCGACCCAGATGTCTCATTCGTGACAAATTTAGACCTAATCGTGTTCAACCGAAAACCAGATAAAATCAAACGTAAACATCTATTTGTTAGAAAATAGAGCGGGAGATTAGACATGATACATTTGCAGACTTTTGTGTCCTATTTGTAAATTAAATGGATAAAGTTCAAAGTACAGATTTACACAGTATTTTAGAAGAAAATGTGTTACAGCCGGTAGGACACAGTGTTTGAAATGAGAATTGTCAGGCGCTAAGGCAGTATACAGAAAGATAAGAAAAATGTATTCCGACGAGACACATTAATGGTGTTGGCCAAGTGTATTGAGAGTGTAACCTTGAGAATGAATGTCAACTTGATGACCTTTTATTTGATTCCGTTCCAAACCAGAGTGGAAGGTTGTAGCTAGCTGGTCAACACAAGAGGTATCCAGCATAAGTCATATCTTGAGCGAGGGTGATTTGGTTGTGTTTTTTGTTGTTGTTTTTTTCTCGACGGATTCGGAGTTGTATGCACTCGACACTCGTCCGGTCTGTGGGCTTTTCTTCTGCCTTCTTCTGTGTTGTCTCCTTTATGACGGTTACAACCGAAATGCGGAGAGTTCCGTATCTTTGGACGCAACTTTATGTAAATGACCAACAGAAGACGAATTTTAGCCAACGGAATTGCATGAAATACATTTCTGCTGAAAATTTCCACGCATATAGTCTCACGATTCAGGAATATTAGTCATTCGCGACTGCTCGGCCAATTCCGTCGAAGTCCTAATACCTCGCGCATTAATGGTGTTGGATTTTGAATGAATGAATGAATGAATTTATTCTCTGAATTCTTCTTTCGAAGATATAGAGACTCCAAGAAACATTCACATGAAATCGCGGCATACAGTGGATTACAAAAATAGGCATTTTAACAAAAAAACGAACTTGTACAGCTCTCCACTGTAAACCGTGATCCGCCGCGCGTGAGATACATCACATGCTATAGGATGTGTTTCCGCTCACATATAGCCCTCATTGTATTTCTCCCTTATCAGGAGATAAAATATATATCCAAATGAAATGGATATTCGCTTGAATCTACCCGCGGAGGATCTCTTCTAATTTGAGGTGTTTCTCCTGGTTTTTCTTCTCGAGCTGATCTCCATGGTAACGGAAGTCATACAGCTGACATGCGCTGTTCGGAATTTCGGTGTGATACTGTGCTTTCAACATGGATGCCAATATGAATTCTTAGCAGTGCGATACGAGGTACTAATGTCCTACATTATCCGACGCCGTGTCGAGTGGTAAAATCTCTACACCACAAGAAAACTTATTGATGCAGATGCATCAATGCCGCCGGAAACGTTTGCAGCTTATAATCTGCGTATTACAAGCCAATTACGTGTGCAACTGGTGAATACAGGTCAAGATGCACCATTCTGGTTTTAAAAAAAACGTCGATTTGTTTGTTTTCAGTAAAGGTTTGACTAATGTGGTTCGCGCAAGGACCCATCTGGAAAGTGTGGGGTTAGCCGGAAGTTAAGTGCTTGCTAGCAAAATGTGCACATAAACCGCATATCAAACTAGGACTTTGAAAGTAATGTTCTCTGGTTGACGTATTAAGTCACCTCACACAGCCTGATGTAAGAGTTCGCGTTGTGGCATTATATGGGACCCATCATCAAGCCACTATTTCTTAATTGATGTGGGTCATTGTAAATTAAGCCTAGATCGACTTTTTCTACACATCAATCCGATCCGCGTGTTTTACTGTTTCGAGTTTTTAGTAACTCGCAGTTCAATCTCAAACATTTTGCTGCAGACGTACACATGGTACAGGTGAATAACTTGATCATGTATGGTCATCGAATTGGTCTCTCAGCCATAATAAAATAGTACTAGATGACATTTATTCGATGAATTCATTATAAAAGAATTAATATTGATGTGTTAGCCACGAACGGGTGATACAATCATGTCGTTTTACGATATGATATCAGTTGGATCAATCCACGGCACGTCGGTGAAGTATGGCTCGAGAAAACACCTGTTACTCGTCCAATATCACGATGGCCGCTCCCATGTTTAGCGAATTCAGATATCCGGCGGCGCTGCGCCGCCGGAAATTAATTCGCGAAGTCAGATGACTTCGACGGAATCGGCCGAGCGGTCGCGAATGGCCATGCAGGTAGAACCTCCATGTTACATCATACTGCAAAACCAAAATGAAGGGAAATTATGTCAAACGTGTGTTCTTGTGTTACAACATTATTTCAAACGTCTTTTTATTTATATTTTTATTTACTTTTGCATAACTTCTCAGAGGAAACAAGGCAAAAGTTCCTTGTTATAACAATCTGTGCCAGGGTCACTCAATAAACACGCATATAATTTCAGGCGACCTGATAGGTCTGGGCCCGCTTGGACAATTGTAAGTAGGCTGTTTGTCCACCGATGCCTGAAGGGTTATAGGGGATAGTATATTGTCGTCGGTCTGTCTGTGCGTGCGTCCGTCCGGCTTCATTTCCGGACAATAATTACTGAAAAACTGAAAGGATTCTTTTCAAGTTTGGTATCTGGGTACCTCGATCCAGGACCCTCGCTTGGGATTGTTTTTTTTTTTTTTACGTCGATCCGCCTATAGATGGCGCCACTTTGGTACCAAGATAAAATTTCGCATCCGGACGATAGTTTTCGAACACCTGAACGGTTTTTTTCTAAATTTGGTATGTCAGTACCTTGCCTAGAGATCTCGCTTGGGATTGTATCGCACCCCGATCCGCATATAGGTGGAGCCACCGCTGGGCCAAGTCGCTTGGGATGTTTTTCGTAGTCTCGTTTCCGGACCCAAGCGCCTCACTGAAGTATGATAATACCCCAGCCACCAGTCAAATTGTCGAACTCGATTTCTGCCCGAGCAGCACACTACCGGAAGTGACATCATATATAGTAAACCCGACGAATGGTCGATAATTTCGATTACTTTTCAATTCTGCATAATACCTATGTTGACCTAGCGTTAAAATGTTTGATCTAGAGATGATATTCCCTGTTTATAGCATATGAAAAGTAGTTCGTTCCTGTGCAAAACTGAATGAGTTTTTCTGCCGGATTCAAAATGAACCGTGTGGGCGTGGGTTTTTCCCTATGCGTCATAGCCACGTCGTAAAGGTCATCTTCCGCTCTTGGGGCAGGGTGGTAGTGAAGTGAACCTGTGAAATGGAGCATGTGCTTTGGGGAGGTTGTTCCGGATAGAATAACTTTTGGAAACCTGAACGGCTTCTTTCCAAAATTGATATGTGCTACCTTTCCTCAGTATCTAATTGAAATATTCATGTGAATCAGTAGTAGGTAGTAAGGATCTGCTACCTTTAGCTCTCAACTGCGCATGCGCAGAATTTATTTTTGGGTTGTGAGTGTGTGTGTGCGCATGCGTGAGTGTATGCAAATGAGTTTTATGCAAATGAGGTCATTGGGTTCATTGTGTTTATTCAAGATGGCGGCTTGTTTTTGTATGGTGGGGGTGGTCGGTTTCAAGATGGCGGCTTGTTTTTGTAGGGTGGGGGTGGTCGGTTTCAAGATGGCGGCTTGTTTTTGTATGGTGGGGGTGGTCGGTTTCAAGATGGCGGCTTGTTTTTGTAGGGTAGGGGTGGTCGTATTCAAGATGGCGGCTTAAATGAGTTTTTTATGCAAATGAGGTCATTGGGTTCATTGTGTTTATTCAAGATGGCGGCTTGTTTTTGTATGTTAGGGGTGGTGTGTTTCAAGATGGCGGCTTGTTTTTGTAGGGTGGGGGTGGTCGTTTTCAAGATGGCGGCTTGTTTTTGTATGTTAGGGGTGGTCGGTTTCAAGATGGCGGCTTGTTTTTGTATGTTAGGGGTGGTCGTATTCAAGATGGCGGCTTGTTTGTGTGTGTTATGGGTTTTCCCCAGCCCTCATTTGCATATGTTCAAGATGGCGGCTTGTTTGTGTGTGTTAGGGGTGGTCGTTTTCAAGATGGCGGCTTGTTTGTGTGTGTTAGGGGTGGTCGTTTTCAAGATGGCGGCCTGTTGTCCGCTGAACATATGCAAATGAGGTCTTTGCCTATGTCGTTTTCAAGATGGCGGCATGTTTGTGTGTGTTAGGGGTGGTCGTTTTCAAGATGGTGGCTTGTTTTTGTATGTTAGGGGTGGTCGTTTTCAAGATGGCGGTCTGTTGTCCGCTGAAAATATGCAAATGAGGTCAATGGGCTATAAAAGGAGTTCATTTTTAGGGCAAGGGTGTATTCAATCTGACTTACCTGATCTGTCTCTCAGCCAGCCAGCCAGCCAGCCAGCCACGCAGCCAGCACAGCCATCCATTTACTTTCTTCGATTTTACCAGTGCCAATTCACTAGACTATTACTCCGTAATAGTTTTTCACCAGCCCATAGTCATGTCATCATCATCATTATTTTTAGTACGGCTTGCCAAGTACCGTATTCGTTTGATTGATGAGATGGAGCATGTGGATGAATTATGTGATATCCTTATGGCGGAGGAAAACATACTCCTGGAACAGCGTGTCGAAGAAATCATGGCGGAGAAAACCCCTTCAGCACAAAACACAGCCCTCATCGATGAGGTACGGCAATTTACCTACTATGGATTTCTAGCCTTCTTGTCGGCGTTGAAGATCACGGGAAATGCCGAACTAGCAGATCTACTTGAAGCCGACGACGACGACCACGACGCCGTTATACAAGATGAAGATATCTTAGTGATGGACACTACCCTAGAGCGTACAGCCAGTAAACGTACGCACACTACCCCAGAGAGTACACCTGCTAAACGTGCTGGACGCTCTAAACGTCCCCGTCTAACACCGTTAGTAATACCAGTGATTGAGGCGCCAGTCGTAGTACCCCAGCAAGTGCCAGTGAAACAACAACAACTTCTTATGTCTGTCCAGGAGATCAACAATCTGATCGAAGCGGCTCACCAGACAGCCCACAAGGACATTTGGGAGCTTTCACCCTATTTAACGGTCAGTGTAAAAGACGAAGAAGTGCATTTTAATGCAGCGGGCTTTAATGACAGACCTGGTAAGCATATTGCCCTGAACTTGGATACCTGGCAAAAACTGCAGACCCTTGATTACGCCATCGATGCGATTATTCGTGACCAGGGAAATGACGAAGCGAAATTTCATGTGTGTGACGACATCTATGTGAGTTGTGCTTATTTCAATGACCAGCTCTTGGTGCATATTCGAAAATGGCGCAAGCGATTAGATACGCAAGAACTGGTGGCTTGTCCTCAAGGTGTCACATTGAAATTAACGGCGTGGCGGGAGTTGCAGAGTCTTGCCAGTACAATTAGTCAAACTCTGACTTACCAGGTGTCGAACTATATATATGAGAAGTACATCGAGACAGTCCTACAGCTCATCAGACCTCACATGAACACTCTGGTAGCCTCATACGCGGACCTCACTGAAGCACTACAGGCTGTGACCGAGACAGAAATCGCCCTGGCAGTGGTAGCGGCTTGTCCTTCCAAAATCCCACGTGAAGAGATTGTGACGTACATCTATGTGCACCAAGGCCGGAAAGATGATGATGACTTCAAACAAGTCTTGTTGAAGAACTATTGAGAACAAGGAAAACTGATCTGGAGAGTGTATAATTGTATTACAAAAAAATTCAGAGTTTTTTCACTGTTAATGTGTATTTGAAAAATTCAATACTCACTGTTAATGTGTATTAAATTCAATTGTGAATACGTTCATTGTGTGTTAATAAAAAATAGTAGAAAATTAAAAAATGTGTTCATTCTTTTTTCCTTTTTTAATAGTCAAATAGCTCCAAAACGTCTATTTCCATTCTTGCGCATGCGCAGAATGCTGATAGTTCAACCCACACCAGTGCATCAGATCACCCTTCATCTCACCTTCACATTGATACCTCACTCGGCTCCATTGGGCCACTAGGGGCTCTTCTAGCTCCAAAAAGGCTAGTTTCATAGCCTTCGGCCTTCGCGCATGCGTAGAATTACCCTAATTCAAGCCCACACCCAGTCTATCAGATGCGCCTTCACGTTACCTTCAATGTGATACCTCACTCGACCCGATTGCACCATTAGGGACGCCTCTAACCCCAAAAAGGCTATTTTGAATATTGATATTTTTGATATAATCTTCGCGCATGCGTAGAATCACCCTAATTCAAGCCCACACCCAGTCTATCAGATGCTGCTTCACGTCACCTTCAATTTGATACCTCACTCGACCCGATTGGTCCATTAGGGACGCCTCTAACTCCAAAAAGGTTATTGGTGGTGGGTGGTGGTAATGGCGTTTCTTATTTTTGCAGCTAGGGGAGCCCTAATGGTTCAATGGGGTCGAGTGAAGTATCAATGTGAAGCACTTCACGGCAGCTTCAATTTGATACCTCACTCGACCCACTACTACCAAAAATTTTTTTTACGCCATTACCACTACCCACCACCAATAACCTTTTTGGAGCTAGGGGAGCCCCTAGTGGTTCAATGGGGTCGAGTGAGGTATCAATGTGAATCATTTTACGTCAGCTTCAATATGGTACCTCACTCGACCCTCTACCTCAAAAATAAAATTTTGTTGACTTTGTGTACGAAGATTTTTTTAAATTTTTTTTGGGGGAAAAAGGATGATTGGAGCTGGTGTTAGTTGGGTGTGCTTATGAAAGAAGTTTTCTCTTTCGGAAAGATGGGTTGGCCCTGAAAAGGGCCTTTGATAGTGTCACACGAGACACTTAGGCACGGTATATTCGCTTCACGCCTCCCACATGTTTTCTACATATGGGGCACTTTATCTTGAGATGCACCTCTCCGGCGTCAATGCATCGGCATAGGGCTCCTTCACACGTCAGTTGGATCCAGCAATCCTTGCACATACACAGATGTCCACAGGGTAGAACCGCGTATAAGCTTTCTTCATTCGTGCAGATACTACATTGTTTTATTTTTTCTTCACTATGTCGTAGTTTCTTTTGTCTGGCAATCTCCTCTTCCAGTACCGTCATTGTCGTCTCCATTCCCAACATCGCTCCCCTCATGTCGATAATTTGTTCGTTGAGGCGTGATATCTCATCTGTGTGTCGGCATCGTACTCTTGCTTCAGCCGAAGTGGTTATACTTTCAGTGTCTGCAGTCGAGGTGGTTGTTGTCGTTGTTGGAGGTGTAGTAGTTAACCATCCGCTGTCTTGTTCTCCATCACGGGTGTCGTCCTCGTTATCTTCTTCTTGTATGTCCTCCATTCTGTTGTTGTTGTCTTGTTCACTTCCCCCGAGTTCTTCTGTACTTCTTATTAACCTCGTTTCATCATCTTCAAGAACGCGTTCAAAACTGGTGACAACAGTGATTCCGCCATCTTCTTCTTCTCGGGTAATTATCTCTCTATGTTCTTCTGTAGCCCTATTCCTTGGATCTCTAGCATGATGGGTGAACAAGGCTCGTCGTCTTAAACTCATGATGTGTAGTTGTTAATAAAATGTGAACAAATACTACACGTTATTTATAGTCGGCTGTGTGTGTGTGTGTGTGTGTGTGTTTCAAAATGGTGGCTTGTTTGTGTATGTTAAGGGTGGTGTGTTTCAAAATGGCGGCTTGTTTGTATGTGTTAGGGGTGGTCGGTTTCAAGATGGTGGTCAATTTCACTTTCCCCATCCCCAGCATTTCACTTTCCCAATCCCCAGCCTTCATTTGCATATTTTCAAGATGGCGGCTTGTTTGTGTGTGTTGTAGGTGGTGTGATTCAAAATGGCGGCCTGTTATCCCCTGAAAATATGCAAATGAGGTCTTTGGGTTTTTGCCAAAATGGTGGCTTGTTGGTAGCAGGTGCGTTTCAAAATGGGGGCCGGTGTGAGTGAGTGTAAAATCGGACGGCGTGAGTGCAAGATAGATTGACCCACTGTATAGAGCTGTGTCACCATTGCCCAAGCATTAAAATTACCTATTATTTTTCGATAAATCCTTATAATTTTTAGGGCACTATTATAAGACTAACCCATAGTCTACACGTAATTTTTTTTAGCCAGGAAAATCAATTTATTTTCCATGTACCTGGTTTTTTCATACTACCTTACACGAACCTTACGGGTTTAAAAATCACTAAAAATTAATAAATAACCGCCTAGTGTAACGTTAGACTGTTAAAAAATTTTAATACTATACACTCAATTACCTCAGTTCAACTTGCAATAAAAATATAGGTGCGTTCACAATTATTGTAAAATGACAAGCTGTTTAAAATTGGAAAACAAACGCAGATATTTTGTCGTAAAAAAATATAGCCTACAGCTAGAGTGTTGTCGCTGACGTCCGCGTCTTTTACACTATAAATACCTCTCAGAATTTTTTAATTATTCACACTTGAGGACCCAGTCATGGAGCCACCACCCTGGACTGAAATCATGAGTATTGATACAGCAGACTTGTTCCCAAATGATGAGAATCAACTACAACTCCTGCCCGGTATGATTAATTTGGTAGAGGACGAACCCTGGATAGCGGAAATAATGAAGGAAATATTTCCACCATCACCACCCTGCAACAATCCTGCAACTACTACTACAGACCAACATCCTGCAGAAACAACGAGTCACTTAGACGATCTTGCAGCCCCACCCGATGTTAATCCAGCCGAAAAAATAGACGAGATAGACAGCCTGCTAGCAACGCTGTTGAAACAGGACGACGACACAGTACAAGAGGCTACACAAGAAAAAAAAGACTCAAGAAAAACAGAAGAAGAACAAGATTTGAAGAGGGTAGACGATGCAAGACAAAACACAACTAGGCCACAACAGAGGAAAAAAACAGAAAAGCTACAACACCAAACCGAATAACAGGGGAGAAGATCAAGAAAATAACGCCCAAAAAAATCTACCACGACGCCGTGAATTATGTTTGGGCCATTACAACATCAACATTGGGATGCCACACCGAACGAAAAAGCGCATTATATATCCACTGCGTTGAATGTGCGAACCCGTTTGCAAAATATGCGATCGGTCCGTGTGGACATCAGGGACTGTGTGAATTTTGCATCCACCGTCGAGCCGGAATATCCACCTGTGTACCGTACAACAACAACCCCGTACAGTGTGAATTACTACATTTAACCTGTCCTGTCTGTGCTGATAGACTATTGGCCCTGTCAAAGAAGTAAATGGCTATATTTACTACATATTCCAACGGTTTTTTTAAAAACCACCCATGTTTTCCGAAAGGGAACTTCTAACAAAGCACAAAAAAATTAACACGAGAATCACAGCCCTGTGTGTTCGTTCAAATAAATTCCCCACGCTTATCAAAATAAATCCTCCCTCATACCGGGGTTTAAAAATTTTATAAAGTCCGTTATACCCTCGGACTGTGTAATATTAAATTAATTTAATAAATTCCCAACTCTTATCAAAATAAATTTTCCTCATACCGAGGTTTAAAAATTTTAAAGTCCCTTATCCCTGGGACTATGTAATATTAAATTAATGGGGGATAGAGAAAAAAGAAAAATAAATCCTGTGTATATATAAAGAGATTCGTTCTCACAAGAACGGTTGATACAGGCCAGGGGTTGTATTTTTGGGTAATGTAGTTTGCTAAGAGAAGGGAAATGTGGGACATCTGTGCTTAAATTGGTGTGCCCAAGTTAGAGAAGCTTCCTCTTTCGGAAGTATTGGTTTGTCCTTAAAAGGACAGTTTATTATTTTAACGTCTTTTTATTGACGAGGGAGTAGCCTACGTCCCTAGAAGGTGTAATCACTGCTAGAGAAGTAGCCGTTGGGTTGGTGGCTATAATAATCTTGCATTATTTCTCTGTCGTCTTCATCATCATTGTCTCTGTCGTCTTCATCATCACTGTCTCTGAAGATTGGGGTTCCATCGAGAAAATTAGCTGGTGGAATAACGGCGGTGGTGGTGGACGGGGGTTCTGTAAATACCGGCACTGGCAGGTCTGGCACTGGCAGGTCTGGCAGCGGGAAGGGTGGGGTCGGAGATGGCGGTTGTAATGGTTGTACCATTAGTACCGGAGGCGGGGTGGTGGGTCTCATTTGATTCATCACCCGGCTCAGTAAATGAAACCACCCCGCCTCGTCTACTGTTGTTCGGGCCGCATTTAGTAGTACCCGAACATTTTCGGCGGTGCTGGTGTGCTGCCTGTCTCCATCCCATCCCCGCAGCATGGCCTCCCATCCCCGAAATTCTCTCTGCCAAAAGGTCTTAATCTCTCGTTTCATCTGCCGCTGTTTCGCTCTCGTTAGATACGGTATCTCCCCCTCTCCTTCCATCTCTATCCATCGGTTCATCCTTCTCCGATTTCTTGCTACTCTATTGTTGGTAGGTATAGTTCTTGACATCTTGAAAAAGTTTTGTGATAAATTTATTCCAGAGGGGCAAGTATATATAGACATCGCGCGGACGGCTGCGAAAGCGGTCCCATTTTCCCCCCAGATTTCTAGGCCGTGAAAAATTGACGTGTGCTTCTTTATGAATTATAAACGCGTATCATTTTTACAATCAGCATCAGCCCCCGTAGAATTTTTAGTTCCAATTCATCTCAGATAAATCAGGCACTCGTATTAAAAATTTCAGCCCTGTAGCCCTTGTCTACGTCATGATTTTTAATTTTTTAGCGGGTTTTCGAGCCGTAATCTGTCAGCACGAAAATACAGAAAACCCGGACCATTAAAAATAATTAATTTTCTGCATTAAAAAATAGAGCAAGTCTATCACTGATCACCCGATACGCGTGCCCTGAAAATTCCAGCTCGTTTCGTTCATGAGAACTGTAGAAAAATGAAGAAAACAGAGCCTTCATTTACGGGAAGAAAGCACATTTCTACGCAGTTCCCCAATCACGCGCTGTGTATCACAGCCTCAAGCGGTCGCCAAAATAGCGCGGACTGCATACAAAGCATTAATTGCTTTCTATGCCGTCCGCGCGTTTTACTAGGTCGCCTCAAACAAACTCCTCTCCTCATTTTTCCTGAATGTCGTTTCGTTCAAAATGCAGTTTGTCACTGCAGAGTATTGGCCCCTTATTGCGTTTGGCACGTAAGAGTTATCCCTTTATTTTCTCCGGGTTTTGGCTATTTTACAGCGGTAGGCATTGTTTGAGTAATTATGAGCACTTCATATACGATGCTAACCATGATAATATTTTATTTTTTATCTTCGTATGAGTCCAGACTATTAATTGATGCACTCGGGAAGCGTCTAAAAAATTAATTGCAGTGTTAAATATTTTTCCCGGGGTATTTTTTTTATTTTAACAATGAAAAATAGAATCGCTCTATATACATGTGTGTCGGGCTAATATTTTTGTCATTCTTCATTATGGCATCGCGGGGCAAAGAGCTCGCGTTCTTTCAAGTGACGTCTAAGGTGCTTCTTATCGTATATGAACATGAATTGCACCTTATCGAGGAACATCCGATCGAAGTGAAATTAATTTTAAGCCTTGACGGGTGGACGCTATTGACACGTGTGTTACAAGCCAAAGAACCCGAAGTT